>JAHPZR010051633.1:0-17766 GCA_019787425.1 Platygyra sinensis | reverse complement strand
GGTAACCGTAAGCTACACGTACTTCTGCGAGAACTGATAATACAAAAACACTTTGATGCAACTCATACCCAATATCTTGGAGGCATTTAAGCTCATTTTCAACCCTTCCAGGACCACTGGTAGGAATGATGTGCTTCAAAGCACATAACTCATCTGGTAATCTGTTCATTTTAGCCAAGTAAACATTGCTAAAGGTTCCTGTAGAATATCAACAGTAGGAAGATTCATGCTTGTAAAGGATTTTTCAATAATGCTCAAGTCTGTACAGTCCAAGAAATCTCCAATAAAATTACCACAGAATTAGTCTGTGAACAGGCTCCCAGCAAGGGCAAAAAAATTAGGAAAGTGGAGTGAACTGATAGAGTGTGAAAAAAAAATTGGATAGCTTCCCCTGTTACACATGCCTCAGTGTTTTTTTTCCTTTGCCTGGTAACCCAGTTAGGAACCTGTTTACAGGCTATAACATGATAAAACCTGAACATCTGCCATTGGATGCACTGCATTAGGCCAATTGCATTACTGTATTTGATGCAACTTGTTGAACACTACCATATTTACTTGTGATTTATAAACACAGCCCTCTACTGAGTATTGCATATGACAGCAGAAAAATCAATAAGCATCACCCTCGGATAATCTATGCACTCCTAGTCAACAATGCAGCACTTTTTCAAAAAATGCAACTGAGCTCTAAGGTGATGACATCTACACCTTTGTACTGTAATGTAGCTACTGGACCCTATGTGAAAAGGGAGTAACAGTTATAAAATCGATACTGGAGTTGGCTGTTGTTGCAATCATTTCTGGATGAAGAGTAAAGTTTCAGGATGGATTTTTTTATAAGTTCTGCCGTTGATAAAGCACCCCATGAAAATGTCAAAAAATCTAATAAACAATGTTGTGCTCTGTCAAGTGGATATGGCAGGCTGAAAATAGGATCAGACATGTAGATGCATCTTCCTATTCTTCCTTCTCCTGCAATTAGTGTTATTTCTTAGCAAAAACTGAAGTTACATCAGCATAAAACCAACGCATCCTAAATCAGCAATTATTTGGTCTTTATTATGAAAGCTTCAAAATCATGCAAAACCATACAAGTGCCTCAAGCCATTTTTAGTAAGGTCATACATATACAACATGTACATGTACTGTACATGGTTTTTTATTGACATAATCCTGGTTATTTTATTTCAGTTACCGACTTGTAGATTTTGGCCTTGCCATGAAGGTACCCGGGAGCACAAACTCTCTCCTTGGTATGTACACATAAAAATATGTCTCATTCATGTATAATATATTGTGCATCTATTGGTAGTACACTTACTGATAGAAAATAGGTCAGATTGTTCACTTGCAACAAAAAAATCAAGCTTACAAGTGCAATGGAATTATTTACTCTTGAATGTAAATCCAAGTTATTCTTTCAAGCTAGAATGGCACCAGCCTACCAGTGAGAGTCTTCAAAAGGACTTCAAACACCACAGATGTTGACTGCAGCATTCTTGGACTGTAAATAGCTTTAGTTGGGGAAAAGTTTCAAATTACTTTAAGATTGTAGTATGTTAAAGGGGCTCAGTCACGGCATCTTGAGTTATTTTGACCATCGAAAAAAATAACCGTTAAATTGAAGGAAACCTAAAAATAACACTTTGTAAAGATAGAAAAACATCAAAGAGACGATAATAAACCATAAAGGAGCAAGGATGGTTAAGGATGGAGAAGATTGACGTGGATTGCAAACAACGAATTTGAAAAGTTTTGCTAAGCTTTTCAAACGTGACTGAGCCCCTTTAAGTAGTTAGTAAGCTATGTACCAGTATTTTGGGGGGAAAAGGCTGCCCACTTTTAGTCTCCTCTTCATTGAATATAATGACATTAGAAAACCACACAGAAAAGCAGAAAACGGTGTCAGTAGCAGTTAGCAAACCTCAGTGTAAAAAAATTGCTTGATGTGTTTATAACTATACAATGGATTAGCAGGTTCTCCTATACTTAGAGCGCATTTCGACTCACCCTTGAATGAGTTGTCAATTCAGATTATATTTAGTTCACACTATTTGTCTGTTGTGTGTGTGTCTGGTTTGATTGATTACTTACAGGTAATACTAATGTGAACAAATTTAACTTAAAATCTATGTCCAGCTCTATAGCATGCATCCCTGTATATACATGCTTATCTACATGTAGATCTAGAAGTAAAATTTTATACCACTTATCCACAGATTCACCTAAAGAACTAATGAAAAAACAAAAGAGAGGCAGCAGTCAGCAATCTCCTAAAAGAACATCTCAGCCCAGACGTCGCAGCTCACGCCTGTCTCCTCAAAATGATAACAAAGACCAGTCAGCATGTAAAGTTGCTGAAGAAGGTGTCCTGAAGCCACGCTCTGTAAACACAGCTAACTGGCAGTTTACACATCAGGCTAAAGGATTCAAAGTTCCTGCCAAGAATGCAACGTCCAAGTTAAGGCGGACCTCCAGTGAGAACGCAAAGTCTTCTAAGGAGGGCCCGTTCAAGCCGGCTCAAGTGCTGTGCCCTCTGAGACATGGTCCTAAAGATGTGTGCACCATTTGTATGGCCAGGTAGCTTATCGCCATTTCTTGTTCCCTATAAACGGTCATTTCTTCTTTCGGTAAATTTCCTATCCAGACGCACAACTCAAAATTAAGCATATGATTGTCACAAATATCTCCAAAGGTTGATTGAAGAGTTTGTCCCCCTCCCCCTCCCCCCTTCCTTTGAATATTTTGTTTAAAGGCATCCTCTCTCCGCTAGACGATGTACATGTATTGATCTTAGATCGATATCACTCCGAGCTAATCTTGGACTGAAGAATGATAAGGATAAGACAACGCCACGCACATATAACAATGGTAACGATTCATTAGGAAAACATGTACTGTATGTAATGTGAACTAAATACACTTGATCAAATCTCCAGAAATAAACTTTATTTAAGTCTGACTGAGATCAAGTAATATTTTTTACAGTTCTATCCTTCACTTTACTGACGCAATCTTTCTCTTGTGTACGATGTAGAGGCCATCAAAACACTCCACGAGCGGGAACGCCTGGTTTTCGCTCTCCAGAAGTGCTCCTCAAGTACCCACAACAGTCACCTGCTGTGGACATGTGGTCAGCTGGAGTTATCTTCCTTTGTATAGTTAGTGGAAGGTACCCTTTTTTCAGAGCGTATGACGACCTGACAAGCTTGGCGCAGATCATGACTCTCTGTGGAACTGGCGCAGCTGCGAAAGCAGCTTTCAAGCTAGGTAAGAATTTTTAAATTTATAATAGAAGAACTGTTGTAGCATTGCCTTTGGTTGTAAAATCCTTGGCAGGTATTTCATTGTTTACGTGTTAAACCTCATTTACCTGTTACACGTTTTCTTGTTAACTGACACCTCTATGGACGCTTATTTCACAGGCAAGGACCTCAACTTTAGCTCGGACTGTCCTTCAGGAAATCTTAAAATACTTTGCACCAAATTACGTAGTCGAGCTAGCAAGGCGCCGACCGTAAAATGTTGTTTAAAACAGTCAAACTGTGAAGATGAAGAACAATCCGTACCTGCCAAAAGACTCAAAAGAAGACCGAGATCTCCACCCAGCCCTCAAACACATTCGACTTCAAATCCTTGGCATCAACGCTGCACAATCTGTCAGAAACGAAATCCTTATTTTTGTATGACACTGCAAACAGACGGGGAGCTCAGCGATAAGACTTGCGGACAATCGGAGCACTCGGACACTTTTCGGCACATTCATGTGGACGGCAGTGAATGTGGTAGTACCTGTTCCGCGGCATGCTGCTGGGCTATTGAGGACAGTGCTTATGAACTTCTAGAGCGATGTCTTGATTTGAACCCGCACACTCGAATCACTGCAGCAGAAGCGCTGGAACATCCATTCTTTAAGGACTGATTTTCCTCTTTTGCCTATCTAAGGAATAGTTATCTTCATAATTTGGCGCCTTTAATACGGTTATCTTAAAAGAGCATGCGAAATTGTTCAACATACAGTGTAGTAAGATGAAAACTTGAGATGAATACAAAAAGTTTGTTTTTAACGTACATAATACAATAAAACGTGACCTGTGGATTGACGCTTTAAGAAGTGAAGCAACTCTAACGGCTTTCTTAGGTTTCATGGTTTAGATTGTTCCGAATTTTGCAGCACGAGTCTACCCGAAATCTAGAGATTTTATTAGCTTTCTTAGAACTGTATAAGTTTCTCTTCATTGATTTCCTGTTGCTACACTGTATGATCACGGCTGTCTGATAAGACGCATTTAAGAAACAATGATAGCTTTTCCTTGGGCTGGGAATGCAATGGTACACTTGTAAGGGTCAGGGGAAATGTGTCGCTTCTAAGAGGCATACGTATGTACAGAAATATATTCAGTGACGTTTAAACTGGACCGTACGTGTAATCACACAATCGAATATGAATAGTGCAATCTTTAACTGTATTATAGTGCACACGTATAGTTAATAACATTTTATTCATACCCATTACATAGATTTTACAGCCAGTAAATTGAATGTTATGCGTTCGTGAAATACGTTAAATATATGATTAGCTTGAAAAGCAAACAAGTAAATTGAACATCTCGGTACCATTCAACCATTAAAGCCCAAGTACATAAAGTTTTTTTCTTGCTTCTCTCAGTACAATTTTTATAGTACCAGACGGGGAATTTTTTTTGAATCTACGAAAGTGTTCCTGCATCTCTGACGTCGTTTGAAGACATAAAATTTTGTTTACACTTGGGATTTCATTGGTTATAGTACCTGAGGGAGTAGCTCCTGCATATCAGAAACATGGAACAGAAGAACGTGCCGGTTACGATGTTCATAGAACTTGTGAAGTAAAAGTACGGGAAACAATTGACATGAGCACTTTGTTTGATTTATACGTTCACCGTGCATTCTTATTTTCTAGAATTAGCGCCGTTGATGTAAATATGTATATAGTTGTGAAATAAAAACACCCTCCACCCAAAACGATGGTAGTCTGAACAGAATAACACCAGCAATTTTTCGGCCAATAGTCGTCAACACTATCACCAAAGTTACCATAGCTCAGAGCTTTGATTTTTGGTCTGGTTGTTGAATAACTGTCTCGCACTAAGACACCACAGGTGGCAAGCCCAAGAATATTGACAGAAGTCAGCCTAATAAGTTTGGACTTGGTTTCCTTTTTCACCAAAAGTCATTCTCTGTTTGTTTCCTTCGTTTAGCGTCGTCAGATCGACCCAAATTTTTGGCATTTTCAAAAAAGGAACTTAGTTAACCATTTTTCACTTCAAATAATTGTTTCAAGTGTTGCCGCCATCTTAGCTTTCTTCGGGTGGGTCGACGGGGTCCCACGTAATCTTAAAGGTCGGCACACACGATGGGACTAGTCCCTGCAACAAGTCGCGGGTACTAGTCGCATCGTGTAAACTGGCAACTAGTCCCTGCGACTAGTCGCAGGGACCAGTCGCATCGTGTGAACTGCTTCAAAATCTAGTCGCAGGGACCAACTTTAGTCCCTGCAACTAGTCCCACGAATTCAAACCAGTTTGAATTCGTGGGACTTCGCAGGGACCAAATTTTGGTCCCTGCGACTAGATTTTGTGGCAAAAATGGCCAGTTCACACCATGCGACTAGTCCCTGCGACTTGTTGCAGGGACATAGTCGCTGGGACTAGTCCCCTAGTGTGTGCCGACCTTAATAACATCAATTGATTTTGATATCATCTCTTGTTGATTCCATGCTCCACAGCAATGACGCTGGGTTACTAGGCCTATTCAGAGACGCATTCGACGCCAAACGAAAAAAAGAGATGGCCTTAAACTGACTGAACTATCGAGTTTGGGCAAATTGTTAGGCCTGTTAGGGTCCCCGGACAATTTACCGCCAAAGTTCCACCTTAAAAGTGATAAGCTGGACTTTCTACCAATATGTGAAACTTTAGTCCAGGAAAGCTTAAAATCTTAACCGTTTAAGTTTGCTCTCGTCTGACTGAAGTTTCTCCAAGTAGTTTTCAATAGCAGTTAAAGCAAAGGCCGTCTTCTTAGCGACAAGTTTGTTCCTTTCCATAGCCTCCGTATGTTTTCTCTTGCGCCTCTCTCTCATCTTCTAATTCCTTATCCGTCTCCTCACTGAGATCCTTCTCCGCTGAGGCTAACTCATCTCGCAGTGAATCTACTTCTTCCTCAATAGAGCTTCCATCTCCTCTTTCGTTGCGAAAACGCTTCTCAGCGCGATAAACCGCCAAGGCTTTGGCTCCGTCGAGCTTCGTCAAGATGGCGTTTCGTCGCCAGCACTTGTTTGTAAAGAGCGACGTCGTTGAGTTTTGGAAATTGTGGAATCCTTGAGCGAAGTATTTTGGAAGCGTTGATGGTGTGAACAACACCAAGCTTTTTTTCAATGTTGTTCAAGGCTGTTGCTGCCCCTAGAATTAAAGAAAGATCAATAAATATATACGGCAAACTGGAAGCGGGGAGTATTGTTGAATCAAGATTAAGGTTACACCTTAAGGGGTGTCTCGCGTCCAGTTTAAACTATAGATACCTACACCCCTCTATCATTAAAGTTTACAGAGCTGGCTATCCAACTATACCAATAATTTTGAAATAAAATGAATTGTGAGAGTTTTTACAACTTCTAATGCGAGCGCCCGAATTACTATAATAATAATAATACATCACTTATATAGCGCAACGCTTCTCAAAGATCCAGCGGCGCTTTACAATAAAGGTGATATAAATATAAAATCAATTGGATAGTAAATTAATTTTTATTAAAAAAAAATCAATAAAAGAACTGCCTAAATAGATGGGTTTTAAGTTTAGACTTAAAAGTTTCTAGGAGATCCACTTGCCTAATGTCATCGGGTAGGGCGTTCCACAATTACCTTTTCAAAGCTACAAGTTAAAGCGAATTTTGTCTTTCGCTAAATCAGTTTCCGGGCCCAAAGCACTAAAAAACCGAGTCTGCGTTTTGCCATACTCGGTTACAGTGAAAAGTTATGGAACGTTTTCGAAATAGCATTAGAAAAATGTGAAATGTTTGTACAAAAATCGCTCTCATTGAAAAAAATATTTCGAAAGAAAAAATTCGCAGACATGTTTTCGTTGTTTATGTGTTAATCTACCCACTGTGAAAATTTGGGGGTAATCGGACAAATCCCCTATGAATTTTAGCTCTTTACAGTGTCCGCTTCAAGTGAAAAAGTTGATTCGAGAAAACAGCGCTAAATGTGTCAATCAGACGGGTAATTTTTACTTTCGGCCCAGCTTTCGGCCAAAACTTAAAACCACCATTTCTCTACCAATAGTTATCTTTTTCAATGATTTCTTTTTCACATTAGAGATTTCATTGGATCATTACTTAAACCGGAAAAATCGAAATTTGAAGAAAATTGCCGATCTGAAGGTACACTGTAACCTTAAAAAAATTGCATGTATACGATGTCCCTGGGGTTCTCTGTCGAGTATGTAAGTATATGCACCCATCGTTTTTCTCAGTAGCAGAAAACTTTTCTAGCTTAACTTCATATTTCCTGTCGTGCAATAACAATTTGAAAGGCTCAAGGATTTCAAAAATGCCACCCCAATTATAGTTATTTAGAGTGCAATTTATAGAAATATCAGGAGAGCCAATTAAAAACTACAGTTTTTTTTTTTGCACTAGAGTCGGTTTATATCCTAATTTCGTTAGCAGGCTTTACTAACTCGGCTAGTCCCCTAGGGTTCTGTGTATGAACATTAAGTAAATGCCCGGATTCAGTAACGAGTATGTAGTTTACATCATAAATTCGTGACGTCAAAACGTTAGGGGAAGAGAACGCCTGGACACTAGTCTCACAGTAACTTACTTCGTGCCATATGTAACCTATTAGTTGCGCTCGTCTTCGCCTGTCTCGCCATCTTAAGCGCCTGTGTTACTGTCATTCCAACCTTAGTGTGAACGTTGCTTGTCAGCTTCCTCACCATCCTCAAGTCTTCCTCTAGATCTTCCATCTTAGCTCTGAACTCTTGCCTGACGTCGTTTAACTCTCTTGTTGCCTGTCTCTCGGCATTGAGAACGTTGGTTCGTATATTCCTTATTTGAATGAGGAGCACTGGATCAAAAGACATCTTCCCAGTATTGCTCTCCCCGCTTCCTTCTCCCCTGACATCGCCTCTTGTGGGAGTGAAGTGAACTCCTGGACGGATGTTCTTTGTTAGAGATGATTCTTGGCTTTCGGTCACGACTCCCTGGGACCACCTTCGTGCCTTCTCCCTTCACTATGGTCACTTTATTTAGAAAATTATCCAACATTGTATCACCACTGCCAGAATGTTGAAAATCTACACTCCCCTGTCCACTAAGGGCTTTGAAATTCTTTTCAGAGAATTCCGGTTCACCTCTAGTTTCAGATTCCTGCTCGCGCCCGAATCCTCTAAGTGAAGCAAGGCTGACTTTACTTTTATCTTCCCGCTGCTTCCCACTTGCTCCCACATTCTGTGTCCTGGATTTCCGCACAGCCAGAAGAAGCTGCACAAGCATCAATGTTACGGCCGAGTCGTCCACACAGCCCAAGCCCGGACTCGTTCTTATCAGCTGATGCAACTTTAAAAGAACGCTGTCCTCATGTTCAGGAAAAGGCAAGTTGAAGCACAGGCATTTTGGCACAATCATTCCTGAATGTGATGATCGAATCCTCTGTTGCATCTAGGAACAGCAAGGATGCTATGGCGATAGCATCCTTGCTGTTAGAGCAAGATGAAAAGAGGACGATCATGACATTCAGGAATGATTGTGCCAAAATGCCTGTGCATCAACTAGCCTTTTCCAGAACATGAGGACAGCGTACTAAGAAAGTTGCATCAGCTGATAAGAACGAGTGCGGGCAAGGGCAGTGTGGACGACACGGCCGAAACAAAGATGCTAGTGCAGCTTCTTCTGGCAGTGCGGAAATCCAGGACACAGAATGTGGGAGCAAGTGCGGAAGCAGCGGGAAGATAAAAGTAAAGTCAGCCTTGCTTCACTTAGAGGATTCGGGCGCGAGCAGGAATCTGAAACTAGAGGTGAACCGGAATTCTCTGAAAAGAATTTCAAAGCCCTTAGTGGACAGGGGAGTGTAGATTTTCAACATTCTGGCAGTGGTGATACAATGTTGGATAATTTTCTAAATAAAGTGACCATAGTGAAGGGAGAAGGCACGAAGGTGGTCCCAGGGAGTCGTGACCGAAAGCCAAGAATCATCTCTAACAAAGAACATCCGTCCAGGAGTTCACTTCACTCCCACAAGAGGCGATGTCAGGGGAGAAGGAAGCGGGGAGAGCAATACTGGGAAGATGTCTTTTGATCCAGTGCTCCTCATTCAAATAAGGAATATACGAACCAACGTTCTCAATGCCGAGAGACAGGCAACAAGAGAGTTAAACGACGTCAGGCAAGAGTTCAGAGCTAAGATGGAAGATCTAGAGGAAGACTTGAGGATGGTGAGGAAGCTGACAAGCAACGTTCACACTAAGGTTGGAATGACAGTAACACAGGCGCTTAAGATGGCGAGACAGGCGAAGACGAACGCAACTAATAGGTTACATATGGCACGAAGTAAGTTACTGTGAGACTAGTGTCCAGGCGTTCTCTTCCCCCTAACGTTTGACGTCACGAATTTATGATGTAAACTACATACTCGTTACTGAATCCGGGCATTTACTTAATGTTCATACACAGAACCCTAGGGGACTAAGCCGAGTTAGTAAAGCCTGCTAACGAAATTATGATATAAACCGACTCTAGTGCAAAAAAAAAAACTGTAGTTTTTAATTGGCTCTCCTGATATTTCTATAAATTGCACTCTAAATAACTATAATTGGGGTGGCATTTTTGAAATCCTTGAGCCTTTCAAATTGTTATTGCACGACAGGAAATATGAAGTTCAGCTAGAAAAGTTTCTGCTACTGAGAAAAACGATGGGTGCATATACTTACATACTCGACAGAGAACCCCAGGGACATCGTATACATGCAATTTTTTTAAGGTTACAGTGTACCTTCAGATCGGCAATTTTCTTCAAATTTCGATTTTTCGGTTTAAGTAATGATCCAAATGAAATCTCTAATGTGAAAAAGAAATCATTGAAAAAGATTAACTATTGGTAGAGAAATGGTGGTTTTAAGTTTTGGCCGAAAGCTGGGCCGAAAGTAAAAATTACCCGTCTGATTGACACATTTAGCGCTGTTTTCTCGAATCAACTTTTTCACTTGAAGCGGACACTGTAAAGAGCTAAAATTCATAGGGGATTTGTCCGATTACCCCCAAATTTTCACAGTGGGTAGATTAACACATAAACAACGAAAACATGTCTGCGAATTTTTTCTTTCGAAATATTTTTTCAATGAGAGCGATTTTTGTACAAACATTTCACATTTTTCTAATGCTATTTCGAAAACGTTCCATAACTTTTCACTGTAACCGAGTATGGCAAAACGCAGACTCGGTTTTTTAGTGCTTTGGGCCCGGAAACTGATTTAGCGAAAGACAAAATTCGCTTTAACTTGTAGCTTTGAAAAGGTAATTGTGGAACGCCCTACCCGATGACATTAGGCAAGTGGATCTCCTAGAAACTTTTAAGTCTAAACTTAAAACCCATCTATTTAGGCAGTTCTTTTATTGATTTTTTTTTTTTAATTAATTTACTATCCAATTGATTTTATATTTATATCACCTTTATTGTAAAGCGCCGCTGGATCTTTGAGAAGCGTTGCGCTATATAAGCGATGTATTATTATTATTATAGTAATTCAAGCGCTCGCATTTAGAAGTTGTAAAAACTCTCACAATTCATTTTATTTCAAAATTATTGGTATAGTTGGATAGCCAGCTCTGTAAACTTTAGTGATAGAGGGGTGTAGGTATCTATAGTTTAAACTGGACGCGAGACACCCCTTAAGGTGTAACCTTAATCTTGATTCAACAATACTCCCGCTTCCAGTTTGCCGTATATATTTATTGATCTTTCTTTAATTCTAGGGGCAGCAACAGCCTTGAACAACATTGAAAAAAAGCTTGGTGTTGTTCACACCATCAACGCTTCCAAAATACTTCGCTCAAGGATTCCACAATTTCCAAAACTCAACGACGTCGCTCTTTACAAACAAGTGCTGGCGACGAACGCCATCTTGACGAAGCTCGACGGAGCCAAAGCCTTGGCGGTTTATCGCGCTGAGAAGCGTTTTCGCAACGAAGAGGAGATGGGAAGCTCTATTGAGGAAGAAGTAGATTCACTGCGAGATGAGTTAGCCTCAGCGGAGAAGGATCTCAGTGAGGAGACGGATAAGGAATTAGAAGATGAGAGAGAGGCGCAAGAGAAACTACAGGAGGCTATGGAAAGGAACAAACTTGTCGCTAAGAAGACGGCTTTTGCTTTAACTGCTATTGAAAACTACTTGGAGAAACTTCAATCAGACGAGAGCAAACTTAAACGGTTAAGATTTTAAACTTTCCTGGACTAAAGTTTCACATATTGGTAGAAAGTCCAGCTTATCACTTTTAAGGTGGAACTTTGGCGGTAAATTGTCCGGGGACCCTAACAGGCCTAACAATTTGCCCAAACTCGATAGTTCAGTCAGTTTAAGGCCATCTCTTTTTTTCGTTTGGCGTCGAATGCGTCTCTGAATAGGCCTAGTAACCCAGCATCATTGCTGTGGAGCCTGGAATCAACAAGAGATGATATCAAAATCAATTGATGTTATTAAGGTCGGCACACACTAGGGGACTAGTCCCAGCGACTATGTCCCTGCAACAAGTCGCAGGGACTAGTCGCATGGTGTGAACTGGCCATTTTTGCCACAAAATCTAGTCGCAGGGACCAAAATTTGGTCCCTGCGAAGTCCCACGAATTCAAACTGGTTTGAATTCGTGGGACTAGTTGCAGGGACTAAAGTTGGTCCCTGCGACTAGATTTTGAAGCAGTTCACACGATGCGACTGGTCCCTGCGACTAGTCGCAGGGACTAGTTGCCAGTTTACACGATGCGACTAGTACCTGCGACTTGTTGCAGGGACTAGTCCCATCGTGTGTGCCGTCCTTTAAGATTACGTGGGACCCCGTCGACCCACCCGAAGAAAGCTAAGATGGCGGCAACACTTGAAACAATTATTTGAAGTGAAAAATGGTTAACTAAGTTCCTTTTTGGAAAATGCCAAAAATTTGGGTCGATCTGACGACGCTAAACGAAGGAAACAAACAGAGAATGACTTTTGGTGAAAAAGGAAACCAAGTCCAAACTTATTAGGCTGACTTCTGTCAATATTCTTGGGCTTGCCACCTGTGGTGTCTTAGTGCGAGACAGTTATTCAACAACCAGACCAAAAATCAAAGCTCTGAGCTATGGTAACTTTGGTGATAGTGTTGACGACTATTGGCCGAAAAATTGCTGGTGTTATTCTGTTCAGACTACCATCGTTTTGGGTGGAGGGTGTTTTTATTTCATAACTATATACATATTTACATCAACGGCGCTAATTCTAGAAAATAAAATGCACGGTGAACGTATAAATCAAACAAAGTGCTCATGTCAATTGTTTCCCGTACTTTTACTTCACAAGTTCTATGAACATCGTAACCGGCACGTTCTTCTGTTCCATGTTTCTGATATGCAGGAGCTACTCCCTCAGGTACTATAACCAATGAAATCCCAAGTGTAAACAAAATTTTATGTCTTCAAACGACGTCAGGGATGCAGGAACACTTTCGTAGATTCAAAAAAAATCCCCGTCTGGTACTATAAAAATTGTACTGAGAGAAGCAAGAAAAAAACTTTATGTACTTGGGCTTTAATGGTTGAATGGTACCGAGATGTTCAATTTACTTGTTTGCTTTTCAAGCTAATCATATATTTAACGTATTTCACGAACGCATAACATTCAATTTACTGGCTGTAAAATCTATGTAATGGGTATGAATAAAATGTTATTAACTATACGTGTGCACTATAATACAGTTAAAGATTGCACTATTCATATTCGATTGTGTGATTACACGTACGGTCCAGTTTAAACGTCACTGAATATATTTCTGTACATACGTATGCCTCTTAGAAGCGACACATTTCCCCTGACCCTTACAAGTGTACCATTGCATTCCCAGCCCAAGGAAAAGCTATCATTGTTTCTTAAATGCGTCTTATCAGACAGCCGTGATCATACAGTGTAGCAACAGGAAATCAATGAAGAGAAACTCATACAGTTCTAAGAAAGCCAATAAAATCTCTAGATTTCGGGTAGACTCGTGCTGCAAAATTCGGAACAATCTAAACCATGAAACCTAAGAAAGCCGTTAGAGTTGCTTCACTTCTTAAAGCATCAATCCACAGGTCACGTTTTATTGTATTATGTACGTTAAAAACAAACTTTTTGTATTCATCTCAAGTTTTCATCTTACTACACTGTATGTTGAACAATTTCGCATGCTCTTTTAAGATAACCGTATTAAAGGCGCCAAATTATGAAGATAACTATTCCTTAGATAGGCAAAAGAGGAAAATCAGTCCTTGAAGAATGGATGTTCCAGCGCTTCTGCTGCAGTGATTCGAGTGTGCGGGTTCAAATCAAGACATCGCTCTAGAAGTTCATAAGCACTGTCCTCAATAGCCCAGCAGCACGCCGCGGAACAGGTACTACCACATTCACTGCCGTCCACATGAATGTGCCGAAAAGTGTCCGAGTGCTCCGATTGTCCGCAAGTCTTATCGCTGAGCTCCCCGTCTGTTTGCAGTGTCATACAAAAATAAGGATTTCGTTTCTGACAGATTGTGCAGCGTTGATGCCAAGGATTTGAAGTCGAATGTGTTTGAGGGCTGGGTGGAGATCTCGGTCTTCTTTTGAGTCTTTTGGCAGGTACGGATTGTTCTTCATCTTCACAGTTTGACTGTTTTAAACAACATTTTACGGTCGGCGCCTTGCTAGCTCGACTACGTAATTTGGTGCAAAGTATTTTAAGATTTCCTGAAGGACAGTCCGAGCTAAAGTTGAGGTCCTTGCCTGTGAAATAAGCGTCCATAGAGGTGTCAGTTAACAAGAAAACGTGTAACAGGTAAATGAGGTTTAACACGTAAACAATGAAATACCTGCCAAGGATTTTACAACCAAAGGCAATGCTACAACAGTTCTTCTATTATAAATTTAAAAATTCTTACCTAGCTTGAAAGCTGCTTTCGCAGCTGCGCCAGTTCCACAGAGAGTCATGATCTGCGCCAAGCTTGTCAGGTCGTCATACGCTCTGAAAAAAGGGTACCTTCCACTAAGTATACAAAGGAAGATAACTCCAGCTGACCACATGTCCACAGCAGGTGACTGTTGTGGGTACTTGAGGAGCACTTCTGGGAGCGAAAACCAGGCGTTCCCGCTCGTGGAGTGTTTTGATGGCCTCTACATCGTACACAAGAGAAAGATTGCGTCAGTAAAGTGAAGGATAGAACTGTAAAAAATATTACTTGATCCCAGTCAGACTTAAATAAAGTTTATTTCTGGAGATTTGATCAAGTGTATTTAGTTCACATTACATACAGTACATGTTTTCCTAATGAATCGTTACCATTGTTATATGTGCGTGGCGTTGTCTTATCCTTATCATTCTTCAGTCCAAGATTAGCTCGGAGTGATATCGATCTAAGATCAATACATGTACATCGTCTAGCGGAGAGAGGATGCCTTTAAACAAAATATTCAAAGGAAGGGGGGAGGGGGAGGGGGACAAACTCTTCAATCAACCTTTGGAGATATTTGTGACAATCATATGCTTAATTTTGAGTTGTGCGTCTGGATAGGAAATTTACCGAAAGAAGAAATGACCGTTTATAGGGAACAAGAAATGGCGATAAGCTACCTGGCCATACAAATGGTGCACACATCTTTAGGACCATGTCTCAGAGGGCACAGCACTTGAGCCGGCTTGAACGGGCCCTCCTTAGAAGACTTTGCGTTCTCACTGGAGGTCCGCCTTAACTTGGACGTTGCATTCTTGGCAGGAACTTTGAATCCTTTAGCCTGATGTGTAAACTGCCAGTTAGCTGTGTTTACAGAGCGTGGCTTCAGGACACCTTCTTCAGCAACTTTACATGCTGACTGGTCTTTGTTATCATTTTGAGGAGACAGGCGTGAGCTGCGACGTCTGGGCTGAGATGTTCTTTTAGGAGATTGCTGACTGCTGCCTCTCTTTTGTTTTTTCATTAGTTCTTTAGGTGAATCTGTGGATAAGTGGTATAAAATTTTACTTCTAGATCTACATGTGGATAAGCATGTTAAGTATATACAGGGATGCATGCTATAGAGCTGGACATAGATTTTAAGTTAAATTTGTTCACATTAGTATTACATGTAAGTAATCAATCAAACCAGACACACACACAACTGACAAATAGTGTGAACTAAATATAATCTGAATTAACAACTCATTCAAGGGTGAGTCGAAATGCGCTCTAAGTATAGGAGAACCTGCTAATCCATTGTATAGTTATAAACACATCAAGCATTTTTTTTACACTGAGGTTTGCTAACTGCTACTGACACCGTTTTCTGCTTTTCTGTGTGGTTTTCTAATGTCATTATATTCAATGAAGAGGAGACTAAAAGTGGGCAGCCTTTTCCCCCCAAAATACTGGTACATAGCTTACTAACTACTTAACATACTAAAATCTTAAAGTAATTTGAAACTTTTCTCCAACTAAAGCTATTTACAGTCCAAGAATGCTGCAGTCAACATCTGTGGTGTTTGAAGTCCTTTTGAAGACTCTCACTGGTAGGCTGGTGCCATTCTAGCTTGAAAGAATAACTTGGATTTACATTCAAGAGTAAATAATTCCATTGCACTTGTAAGCTTGATTTTTTTTGTTGCAAATGAACAATCTGACCTATTTTCTATCAGTAAGTGTACTACCAATAGATGCACAATATATTATACATGAATGAGACATATTCTTAAGTGTACATACCAAGGAGAGAGTTTGTGCTCCCGGGTACCTTCATGGCAAGGCCAAAATCTACAAGTCGGTAACTGAAATAAAATAACCAGGATTATGTCAATAAAAAACCATGTACAGTACATGTACATGTTGTATATGTATGACCTTACTAAAAATGGCTTGAGGCACTTGTATGGTTTTGCATGATTTTGAAGCTTTCATAATAAAGACCAAATAATTGCTGATTTAGGATGCGTTGGTTTTATGCTGATGTAACTTCAGTTTTTGCTAAGAAATAACACTAATTGCAGGAGAAGGAAGAATAGGAAGATGCATCTACATGTCTGATCCTATTTTCAGCCTGCCATATCCACTTGACAGAGCACAACATTGTTTATTAGATTTTTTGACATTTTCATGGGGTGCTTTATCAAGGGCAGAACTTATAAAAAAATCCATCCTGAAACTTTACTCTTCATCCAGAAATGATTGCAACAACAGCCAACTCCAGTATCGATTTTATAACTGTTACTCCCTTTTCACATAGGGTCCAGTAGCTACATTACAGTACAAAGGTGTAGATGTCATCACCTTAGAGCTCAGTTGCGTTTTTTGAAAAAGTGCTGCATTGTTGACTAGGAGTGCATAGATTATCCGAGGGTGATGCTTATTGATTTTTCTGCTGTCATATGCAATACTCAGTAGAGGGCTGTGTTTATAAATCACAAGTAAATATGGTAGTGTTCAACAAGTTGCATCAAATACAGTAATGCAATTGGCCTAATGCAGTGCATCCAATGGCAGATGTTCAGGTTTTATCATGTTATAGCCTGTAAACAGGTTCCTAACTGGGTTACCAGGCAAAGGAAAAAAAACACTGAGGCATGTGTAACAGGGGAAGCTATCCATTTTTTTTTTTCACACTCTATCAGTTCACTCCACTTTCCTAATTTTTTTGCCCTTGCTGGGAGCCTGTTCACAGACTAATTCTGTGGTAATTTTATTGGAGATTTCTTGGCTCACCTTCCTGTTTCCCTTGAGTACAGAAAGTTGCTTGGTTTTACATCCCTGTGGATGACTTGGAAAGAATGAACTCTTTTCAAGGCAATAAATAAATTCTTCATATATTCTTTGACTTCACAAACAGTCATTTCTAAAAAATACTCCTGTAAAAAAAAACGAAAAGAAATTTCATGAAAATAACAAATGTAAGATTAATAATTATACTGTACTGTATGTTCTGAAGTGTATGATAAGGATAGGGGTTAGATGACTTTAACAACCTTGTAAGCTGTGCAAGAGGCTAGAAAAATCATGTAGATATAAAAATGTCAATAAATGACTGTATCTGAGGTAAAGAATGCTGGTTCGAAAACCAGATGTATTGTTTCCATGCAGTGTGCACCATTTTACCACTGTATTGTTTAATAAAGTGTTTGGCCTGACATTTTATAAAACACAGAATTCAAGCAGTACCTGAAATTTCTGATGTGGGAAATAAGGTAAGACAAACACTATATTATCATTGCATCTCAATGTTGATTCAACTCCAATGACATTGTCTGTACCCCTGTAAAGAAAAAGAAACTATCATTAGAATATAATGATTATATACTCAGATTTTTGTTTAGCATAACGCAATAAAAAAACATGACAGGGTCAATCAGAACTAACATCCTGCTTTATGGTTCCCTGAAACTGAAATTTTTAATCACAGTTTTGTATATGTTATTAGTATGTCTTATTTCAATTTTAAGGAAAGGGTGCAAGTTGTGCCCTTGAACCAAAAAGTTACATGCAAGTTGGTTAAAATGAAATA
>JAHPZR010051632.1:0-22035 GCA_019787425.1 Platygyra sinensis | reverse complement strand
AAATCACTTTGTTGATGGAACCATGCTCAGGAGTCGCTCATGAACAGTTTAGGTAAAATTACATGAAAAAAAAAACGCAAGCTATTATACACCTGAAAACTTAATGGTCAAGAGCCACAGTCAAGGGATCTTCCAGTAATATTTTTTTTTATGGGGAGAACTGATTCATGGAAAGGAATAGAAGATAATAAAGAAGAATGGTAAGAGGGGAAGCAACTGTCACAAAACCAGTCCAGTAAATTTAGCCTGCCATTTCTTAATCCATCTGGCAGTTCATTGTTATTTTTGCCTGCCAAACATGAAATTTGGCCTGCCATTCGGCCATTGACAGGCCAATATTTCAAGCTCTCAATATGTATTCAGTTTTTTCTTCTGTAGAGCCCTGGTGATGTGCGAACAAAGCAATGGAATGACCAGACTTTTGTTGGTGGTAAGTGAACAAATGTAAATCCTGTTTAAAGATTACAGTTTCTTCATCTGTGTCTGTCTGTCTATCAAAATTACAATTGATTGAACCCTTGATCTATTGATCACTCATTCTATTTATGTATCACAATTGTAACACCTCATGTCGACTGATCGGGTATGGTTTATTCGTGTGCTGAAAGTTCAAATTTGCTTTTGGTCTTTGGCTGCTTGACCGCCAACTTCATGTGCTTGAACTTTTCTACTCAAATCACCATATTATAGACAGTCATTGCCCTGGTCCAAAACAGAAAGTAGGTAAGCGTAACCCTGGTCTATTTCTTTCTCTTTTTTGATACTGGTAATGCGTTATGCTAGGAATTAAATAAGCCCCCCTCTCATAAAAGCCCCCTGAAAAGTGCTTTAAATGAGTAAGCCCCCGGGGGAGCTAATTAATAGAGGATTTGTGGCAATTGTCTAAATTTGCTTCCCAAACATGTTCGACTATATTGCAATACAAATGATAATTAAGTTAATCATTAAAAGGGTAATCTTTTAATCGATAATTTGATTTCTAATCCATCTTGTAGGTAGGTTACTAAGCTGACTGCTGACTGAACTTGTCTTGTACTTAGGGTGCTTTTGATTTTTCTTTTTCTGGAAAAGCCCCAAATATGCAATATATGTATCCCTTTGAGTTAGTCACCATTCCAATTTTGCAAAATGCAGAATATATTCCAAGCCAAAGCCGAAGAGGCAGAAATCTGAACCAACAGGTTCAAAGGTTCAGCGTTGAACAAAAATTTTAGGACCTGATCTGTGCAACTGTGGGTCCCAGGGTCGTATTGTTTTAAACTAAGAAGAATGGTGGAAGGAACTCTAGGACACTAGTCCTGCCAATTAAGCTGAAGGTCAAAATACAACAAGTGCTAATATCACGAAATAGCTGGAGAACGGACGCGATTCCGAAACTTCCACAGCGAGAGAGTCAAGCACAGATGTAGAATGATGTAGATGATGTAGACCTCGAGATTTCCTCTTTTTGGCTTCACGAGGTATGGTCTCAAAAAATGTCTGGAGAACGAAGAAGTCTTAACTCGAACAACATAATGCCGCCAACGAATTTAAAGAAATAATCACAGCAGTTTAAATACAAACCTGTTTAAAGTTCTTAGTAGTGTTTTGCATCTCTGATGATTTCACTGAAACATAGATGTCTGTTTATTTCAAGTTGTCATAAACCATTGTTGTGGTAAACTGACCCATGCCAACATCTGTCAGTGCAGAGGGGATTTTTAACACCTAATCATACCAATCTTGTAAAAGGTTTTTTGTCTTTTTGTCAACAAAATAAAACTGCGCATAAGGATGAACATTTTTAGTTTGTTTACACGCGTCTTCCAACGGAATTGGCTGAAAATCGGCAGGTGTGCTCCAGGTTACCACCTTCGAAAAAGGGTGTCAGGCTTTGTTTAATTTCGCTCCCGTTTCAGAGTTATGGCCTCTTTAGTGGAAGGAAACACCCATGTTTAGAATATCAAACTTTAGGAGGGTGCAGAAAATAAAACAAACCACATCTGGAAAATCGCCAACACCCTTCTAAGGGTGATGTGTGAGAAAACATTTCCGAGGTTAATCGCGCTGCTCCGATAACTCACGCTTGGTAGCTAACCAGTTTAAGCGAAGCAGTGTTTCTGCGTGGGTATTTCTTTTCATACCACTGTGACAATAACTTTTTAGAAAATTTCAAAAATGTGATTGTATTCTATAACTATTAAGCTTTCAGAAAATGTATAGGTTGATGAGGTTTTCTTTCAACGTGCCAGTGCAAGAGCGTAATTTCCAAACACTGTCAATCCACCTACCATGATATCTTAAAAGCTGGTTGTGGTCACTTAAGAAATTTGAGTAGTGGTGAGTGGTCGCTTACGAGAGCTCTTGGAACTGTATTTGACAAAGAAACCAAATGGTTATATGCAAAGTGGTCACTTTTGGGAGGTGGTCGCTTATGAGAACTGGTCGCTATAAGAGAGTTGACTGTAATATTAATGCTGTGAATTTGCCGTCCTCTTGATATTGTAGCTTATTGTTATTCACTCTCAAAGTTCCTTGTCACTCATCATTTTCAGCTGCTCCAATCTCAGAAAAAAATCGTTGTTTTAGATTACCTTTTGCTTTGTTTTTCCAGCCCATAATTGTCCCTTGGTCATTATGGGAGAATATTATGCCCTTGAATTAGCTAATCAGAGCTTGCACTTTATCGCCTACAAAAATGAGCGATATGATAAATGGGTAATGATCCACCGCTTACTTGATTCCATAAAGCAGACTAGTCATTTTAATGGCCTTAACAGCCTGTCTGGAATATTCCAGAATAGATTTCTTGTTCTAGAATAAAGTCCGTCAAGTGTACTCTTAGATGCTTATCAGACATTCTCAGCATGATCTGGATGTGCCATGCATCAACTTCTCAAAACTAAAATGTTTATAATAAGTTAGACTGTAAGCAGTCTTTCTTTTTCTCAAAAATCTGTGGGGAAAAACACAAAACAAGTAAGTGTGCAAGTATGACTGTGAGTGTGACGTGTGAGCAGTGATCAGGGCTCGAGACTAATGGTAGCCAACTAGCCACAGACTAGTAAAACTTCCATTTTGGCTAGTGGTTTTTGCGGTTCACTAGCCATTTTGGTTAATGAAATTTTGTGAGCAAGGGAGGCCCACTGGAAACCAATAAAGAGTATTTTCAAATTTTTTGCAAAACAAAATTGAGTCAAAGCGTGTAGAATTTAAAACATCAGCTGTAATAAATATCATATATTATTTATTTTTTTCCCAGCAACGAATGACAAACCAACTGCTTGCCGCTAATGATTAGTCATGCGTGAAATCATCCAGAACTAAGGATCATGTTTCATGTGTCCAGCGTCTGGAGGTCATGTACCCTTAAAAAAAAATAAAAAATAAAAAATAAAAAAATCACAGATCAAAAATTTGAATGATGCCTAACAATATTGATGCCTATGGTGCGAACTTGTAAATAAAGTTTAGATAGAACAATATTATTGTGTTCATGAGAAATCGTAAAGACAGCGAGGTGTGAAGTTCTGTGAGAATTTCTCACAGAAGTGAACACTTGGGTTTTCTTTGTTGTGCGATGCCTATAATTATAACATCGATGCCTATGTTTGTAATGTATTGGAACAAATTCTTTTGTTTGTGAAAATCGTGAATCCGTGTTTTGAAAGAAAAGAATGTTTTTGGCCGGCACCAGTTCCAAAGTTTTGATGGCAGTTCTTTTAGAATCAAGGACGTGAAAACTTTGACATGTACTTGTCAGTTGTTCATTCAAAGCATTCTGCAAGCTACACAGACTAGTATTTACTTGACTTAATGCGATGATGGATATTAGAGTATCTGGCTAGTGAAAAATTTGTTTTGGCTAGTGAATCAAACCTGTCACTAGCCACTGGGCTAGCAAGCTGAAAAGTTAGTCTCGAGCCCTGAGTGGTGCCACTGGCCACTAGTAGTGTGGGTGTTGGAGACAAGCGAAAAGAGAGACTGCACTGGTTTCATAGTGATTGGCTCCTGTGGTTAAAGGCACTACTTTGTATAAAGATCAGCCTGACCAGGGAATAAACACTTGTAGATTTATTTTGCACTTGACTCTAGTTTGGATCGTGGCATCCATAGTTAAGTGGAAGTCAACTGAAATTAAGTTAATTACAAGATCAGATCACTATTTACTATTCTTATAGAATAAACAATGTGAAACTTACAATTTGTGTCTCTTTATATAATCACTCTGATCCCTTTGCCTTGTTACTTGACTTGCATTGTTTCACTTGTTTTGATGACCAAGAGACTTCAACAAGAATGTCATTGCATAAGGAAATTGTTTCTTTTGAATTCTTGGTTATCTGATCTGGTTTTCCTGCTTTGCGAAGTTGAGGTAAATACCAGCGGCAGTATGGAAATTTGAAGGGAGTATTTCACACACAACTGAAAATGCAAATCACATACAGCAATTTGGATGCGTGGCACTGTGGTAACACAGTAATTCTATTGGTTGGTCTATGAAGTTATGATGCACATCTGTCAGAAACCTTTATAAGTGACATGCAGTGCATGCCAAAGTTCTGTTGTAATATTTCTCTCCTATGGTTCATGACAATTGCCGCTCTATTTTGAATTTCAATCTTATCTTGCAACCTTTTTATTAGTTTTATGCATCACAGGTGTTTTTGAAGGACTGTGGTATTAAGAGGCCTTAAAAGTAGAGTAGAGCCATTTGAAAGAGCAGTATGAACATCTTTGAGGTGTCATTTTCCTGGTTTCAGCTGCAATCTGTCGAACCAGTCATCACATCTTACTGGATATAATTATCTTCGATAGATTCATATAAAAAATTAGACACTGGAGTGTCAAATTCAAAACAGGGCAGACTGGTCTCATTTATGTTACCTGTCAAAGTGGCATCCAAATCATTGTATGAAATCAGTGCAGTCTCTCTTTTTGCTCGTCTTCTGATACCTGCGCTACTAGCAGCTCACAGCATGGTCATCACAGTCACATCAGTCACATTCCCACGCTTGTTTTACGTTTTTCCACAGGTTCTGAGGAAAAGAGGGACTGCTTGCAGTCTTATATTAATTTTTTTTATCAGTGCATTTTAGGGAAAAAGGGTCATTGGTCTCTTCTCTGTAACCTCACTTCCATTGTAATCAAAAGTAATTATATAAGATGTTAGGTTTTCTTTGTCCCTGCACCAGGGCCAGAACATCCTGCACTCAAGGCAAGTTTGCGACATTCACTCTAAATTCCATTGTGCCACAGTAGTTCAATAGCACAATGAGACTGGACTAATTACAATGTCCATGCAAGGCTAAAACTGCACATATTAAAGTATTATGATGTTTTTGGCCTATTTTACTCCTGACATGTGTAATATCATCTATAAGCATCTAACTACCAGTAAATAAATAATTTTATTGTTTACAATTCTTATTGTTTGAAATTTATCGTTGATTTTTTGTATCCAAATAATATAGGCATTGTGAGTCTAAATTTTATGTTGTCAAGCCAGCCTGTTCTAGGAGACTGGAAGATTGAAGTTGTTTACCAGGTATTGCACAATTTATACTCCATTGTCCAAACTGAAAAGTAACATTCCTCCTGAAGCTGTGGGTTTTTTGTTTGTGAATCAGCTGTAATGTTACAATGCAGAAAATTTACTGGTGATATATATTGACCAGTTCAGATGTTCATTGCCAGTTGCTTGTTGCAGTACAAATTTCCACCTGTGGTTAAAAAAAAATTGTCTGCAACTAAGAGCTCCATTTTTACAGATAGTTATTTTCTTGAAGGTTTTATTCCTGGAGTGAGTACAGAAATTGTATGTTGCCTAGTTTTACTATTTTTTTGTCTTCCCTACATGTGACCATCTTGATTACCTTTAAGTCCTGGTCAAACAGACTCACAAGTGGATGCAACTTTGGGGTACTTGCGGCGGCTACTCACGAGTCTGTTTTGCCTGAAGGCTTAACACACACTTGCATAATTGATTAACATTATTTTCATTATATTGAAATCCTTGACTGCCAGTGAATAGGATGGTGTCTGATTCATTTTGCGTTGTGGTTCTCGACAATTATTGGATGCAGTTGAACAAAATTTGGTGAATTATCTGTGGCAAATAATTGATCTGTGTGATAATTATAACCAAGTTCAATAATTATTGCTTTATAAATGATTACCAAGTTTGCTTTCATATTTAAATCACTCTGCCATTTTCACACAAGAGTGTGATTTCAATTACATATGAGCAGACTTTCATTTGAAGAATGAAAATATACATTGAATGATTGTCTCTTATGTGATGCTAGTTTGATTTCCTAGTAGAATTGTTTACATCTTTTCACAATTTTTCCTTATCTTTCAGGGTGAAAAGGAGACAGTTGTGTTTAAAGTGGATAAATATGGTAACAAAGATATACATATACCTTGCCTCAGAAAGTACCGCCAATCAGAATACAGGAAATTACTGTTGTATTCTCAGTGTTATTACACCCAACCTTTCCAGCATGCACATGTACAGAATGTTTCTTTGATTTTGTTCGCAACTGTATTTTCTGAGGCATGGTACATGTATCATTGGATAGCATTTCTAATTCTGCCCGTCATGTACAAGTTTTACACTGGTAAAGTCAAAAACCAATATTTTATCATTCCTATAGTTGCGGCTGATCAAATGATCAAGCAGTTGTGAGCAGAACGGTTCCCTCTTGTCTCTCAAGAGAGAGGAATCTTTATTGCAGGGCAAAAGTGTTTTAAACTTAGTGTTCATTGGCAATTGTGCAAGCCATGCAATTGTTCTTATCTCCTGCACACATAACTGCCACTTCATTGGCCTGTGTTTTTGTGTGCGTGCATGTGTGTGTGTGTGAGAGAGAGTGTTTTATTTTCACTGTGTTTATTTTGTACAATTAACAGTGCTGCCAAAGTTTGAAGTGACTGTTGAACCTCCAGCTTTTGTGTCATTGCATACCAAAGAGATAACAGCAACCATTTGTGCTCGGTAAGTTAAAGCAGCATTCATTGAATGTCCTTTAGTACATTTCATATTTTCTTGAAGTGGTTGCTTTTAAAGGTGCATGGAACCTCTTTGCAATGATTTAATTCTGCTACTAAGGGCACATTTGTTTGGGATATTCTGGAATAAGAATATATTTTGGAATATATTCCAGCTATTCTGTTCCTGGGAGCAGAATAGCCGGAATGGAAATAAAGGTATTCCGGAATGAGAACAGCTCCCAAACATTATAATTGTTCTTATTCTGGAATATCCCAAACAAACGTGTCCTAAGTAAGTGGCAATTTAAGTGGACTCGATCAAAATAACTTTGTGTCTTAGTCACTGAGTTACTTACGCTAGTTCAGTCTAGAAGAGATGTCTAGGAACAAAGAAATTTAGTGCATGTTTATGCAGAGTCTGGAAATCTGCCAACTAAGATGAACTTCTCTAGAAACAACACCTCCAGCTAATAGCTAGCAAAGTCTGGAATAGTTTTCTCCAATTTAATGCAAGTTTCTTTCTTCTTTTATGCATACGTGTGTAGTGAAATCTGTGCCAGCTACCTGCAGATAATTATGTTGCTGTCCTGCTTGTGAAATTAATGATATTAGTTTGGAAAGGCATTTGCTATTAAAAGTCTTCAAATTATCAACATTTTCTGGTTTTCTCAGATATACCTATGGACAACCAGTTAAAGGAACCATGGCAGTACTCTTTCACTTAAAAATGCCCTGGATATTGGAAACGTTATGAAACTCAAACAACAAGGACAGGGGAGGTACAGTGTAAATGTTTTCTTTCTTCCACAACTTAGTACCATCGCTCCACTTGTTGATGACTGTAGCAATAAATATCATGGATAACTAAGGATATATATTGCATACAGGTTCTGTTAAATAATTAACTTATTCATGAAAGAAACACAAGATTTTGCTGAACAATGACCATTAACCCACCCCCAACCCCTTAGGGGTTACAATGAGCATGCCTGTTCTTTTTGTATGGGAG
Source organism: Platygyra sinensis (assembly GCA_019787425.1). Lineage (NCBI taxonomy): Eukaryota > Metazoa > Cnidaria > Anthozoa > Scleractinia > Merulinidae > Platygyra > Platygyra sinensis. Next base: position 14,051 of record JAHPZR010051632.1, on the reverse strand, counting down.
TCCTCCCTGGGTGGGGGGGGGGGGGAGCAGTAACTATGTTTTAATTCCGTCTTTCAAAATGTTAAGAGATGTTTTGTGTTTTGAAAATAATAAACTGCTCACAAAAGAGGAATTGCTAATGACCCCTAATAATATTAACTTAATTGTTTCTTTCTTTTTAGATTAATGGTTGTAGAGATGTCACAATTACTACAGATAACTTGAAGACAAATTTACAGCAAACTCTTTTAGCTACCGGTATGGAACGATTTCGATTAATGCCACTGTGAAGGAATCAGCCACTGGGGTTTCCCAAAATGCTTCAGGGACCGAGGTAGAGGTTGCCAGTTCAAGCGCAAACTGAAGTTTCTTCCTACTACACCCAAAACCTTTAAACCAGGCATGGCATATTCTGGACAGGTATGTTCATCACTAAAACCGGCATGCGCGTAGTCTTGGTCATATTAATCAATGTCAATCAATTATTTGTTATTGATTATATTGATTGGCAATCTATGATTGATTTTCATTGAGTGATGTCATTGTGGTAGATGTAGCTATAAACAAAGGTGCAGGGTGGAGGGTTGATCGGAGGACTAATGAGCAGTAGCTTATGGAATATGAACCTAGAGTGTAGTAAATGGTTATGGTGTTGTGTGCATGTAGGAAAAGTTATTTTTTATTGTCTGATTGACTTTCATACAAGTTTTTTCTTAAGGAGCTTTTTCAGCAACTTTTTGAGTCGCTATTATATACATGTAAGTGCAGGTTTATGTTGCTCCTCTTGTGCTTCAGTGAGCTTTTAAAGCATTATGGAGTAGGGCTTGGGCCAGATCACTCTCCCAGTCATGCAGCCACAGTGTATTAAATAATGACAATCATCTGCAATATTTTGGTTTTTTTTTCTCTTGTTTATGTAGTTAAAAGCTACCCTGCCTGATGGAAGCCCAATGAAAGGAGAGTCAGTGCACATTATTATAAAGGCACAGAAGTCAGACTGGTCATGGTATTATGATAATTCAGTGACAGTCTTTCAAGAGAGGATCACAGTCCCAGCAAATGGACTTGTGGATTTTTTAGTCCCTGGCTCAAACATACAGACAGCTAAATTGCTCTCACTTGAAGTAAGTTGTTTTGGTCTGTGAATTGTATCTGATATACATACGTATTCTCATGGTTAAAGTGCATATGAAGTGAAAAATAATTTCTGCTTATTTAAAAGTCCTTCCAAAATACAGAAGAATGGCGTTTTTCTTTTGAAATATCTTTTTCATTTCAGAGATATTAACGTTTTTCTATTATGCAAATTAGATCAGTGATGACGTCATATTGTTTGCAGCTAAAAATTGTAAAATACTGAATAAACAAAATCTCTAGAAATATTAAAGCACTGTCCTTGAAACTTGGCACCATAATTGTCCATCACAAAAGAAACAAAATGACACCCTTAGTGCTGTTACCATAGCAACTCTTTCAGCTCCAGTCTCTTTTTGTCGAAAAAACGAATCCTCCATTTTCAACCTCTTAAGTGAGAGAAGGGGTCCTACATGGAACATACATAGTTCCCATGTTGTCGTAACTCCCAACGATAGATTGTGTAGTGTAGATGGATCTTGTTTTCAGACTAAAACTGGGTTTTTCAGTTTTTATTAAAACAACACCAGTGGCAAAACTGTTGTCATGGCAATGGTGGTAAGGGTGTCATTTTGTTTCTTCTGTGATGCACATTTATGGTGCCAAGTTTCAAGAACACTGCTTTAATATTTCTAGAGATATTGTTTATTCAGTATTTTACAATTTTTAGCTGCAAACAATATCACGTCCATCACTGATCGAATTTGCATAATAGAAAAAATGTTGATATCTCTGAAACGAAAAAAGATCTTTCAAAAAGAAAAAAGCCATTCTTCTGTATTTTGAAAGGTCTTTCAAATAAGCAGAAGTTATTTTTCACTTCATATGCACTTTAAAATCAGATTTTGTTACTACGAATAAAGGCTTCTTTTGGCGAATATTGCTAATAGCAATTTCAAACAATTACATTATAGTGCAATTTTAAAGTTTAGTTAAATGTAATCCAGGTATATGTTTATGGTGGACATGCAGTTAACCTTGCTTGGTCATGTTGAAAACCCTTTTATTTCAGTCATTTTTCCCTTGATCTGTATCTTCATGCAATGATGCCTCATGCAATGATTACTCATTCCTTACTTGACTTTACTGACTATAACATTTTATTCTTTCTAGGCTAAATACAAGGGTAACACTTTGGCATACCATACTGCTAAACGCTGGAACTCTCCAAGCAGCAGTTACATTTCCATGGAAAGAATCGTCACTCCACTGAAGGTTGGAATTATTACATTACAGGGCTTGACTTTCATGAAAAAACCTTGGGGCCGGCTGGCCCCGAAGTTTTCAGATTTAGTCACCAGCAAAAGTATTTCAGTGAAAAGTGTGAAAAAAGCATAAAAAGTTTGGTCGCATTGGCTACCCGAGTGGTTGGAATGTCAAGCTCTGCATCATAACAATACTGTAAAAATCGATGGAATGATTTTTTTTGCATTTGTTAAGAAAATTGAAATTGGGCCGTTCCAGAAAAAATCCACGCGCCCTGAGGATGGGGTCTTTTCTTAACCCCCCTCTCCCTGGATTTCCTGAAGCACAACACCCCCCCTTGTCTGGATTTCCAAGACAAAGATTTCCAGAAAAAAATATTAGGCTTCAATTTAATTTATTCGTAATAGAAAATATGCACAATCACGTCTAGAAGATGTTCTTTTTTTATTCCTAAAGCTTCGGCTAAATTATATCAAAAATTCTATCGCTTGGAACTAAGAAAAGAAAGGAGCAAAATGCGAAAAAGCATCTTTGGAACTCTTTAATAATGCTCGAGATTGGTTGGAAATCCTTTGGAAATTGTTGGCATCCCCTGTTTTATAGTCATCCAAATCCTTCTTCACCTTTGGTTATCTTTGGAAGTCGCCGGGAAATCTTCGGTAATCTTTGGAAGTCGTTGGAAATCTGCGGCGATCTTCAGAAGTCTTTCGAAAACTTTGGCAATCTTCGGAAGCCGTTGGTAATTTTCGGAATTCAGATTCTGTGGAGTTAAAAATCTCATGCATTTTACTGAAGAAAAGTTGGCAGGTATAGGCGTTCGTTGGTAAATCGAAAGACAAAATGTGCGTTGAAGAGAATGTAGCCAAGACAAAGGCACTTGAAACAGCTCCCATTTGCGAAATGAAATTTTAGCATGTGTATTCAACCAATTATTTTAAAAACGCGTAAAAGATGGCTTTCAGATTCTCCCAGTGCAACTGAGATTTCAACAGAGCTAACGTGAAATTAGACAACGGTGGGGCCGTGGGTCTAGGTACGGGTAAAAATGTGTCAGGCACATTCAAACTCTTCCTTGCAACAACAGTGCGATGGCATGTACTTTAGTATCTTGTTGTTCGGGTTTTTTGCTTTAAAAGAACCTGCGAAGGAACTTAGATTATCATGTATGTTAGGTCAGAAATATGTGAACAAAATAGCTTCTACTATTTTCAGGGTCTGAGAACGCTGAAGTGTCACTGAACTGAACGTTTGAATCACGTGAACTTTGTTAAACTGACCCCTGCAGAAGACTTTTCTAAGTTCAACCTCCCCTCCCGCCCGGATTTCCAGAGTCTTTTATCCCCCTTCCTGCGAGAATTTCCAGAATCCCATCTATCGGGGGGTGTGGATTTTTTCTGGAACAACCCATTTATCGAAACCAGACCGCCGGCACAAAAATGCCCATAACTTTGGTTCCCATGGTGATATTTTAATGAAATAAAAAGTTTCTGAATCCTTACTTATTTTGCTTATGCAATATGTTATAATGGTGCTCCCCTTTCTGAAGATAGGGTGTGTTTTAAGAGTAAGAACAACAAACAACACATCTAACAAATTTGTCATCCAAATTTTATTTGGCTCAAAATGTTTATGGTAGCAAACAATAACTCTGGATTGTATTCTTTGTGAAAGGATTTTTTCTCCTGAGTTTATGGGTGGGTAACACTTACCGCTGATAAGCTATGACCAAATTTGTGAACTGAGTTCCAGAAAAAGAAATTGTTTCCCAGGAAACTGCCAGTGAAAGGGTTAAAGTGGTACTCTGATGAAAATTGCATCTTTCCTATTGATTAAAAGCCATTTTAAAACATAAGTAGCTCTGTAGAAGAAGAAAAATGCTGTTTACTATCTTCAAATATCTCTTTTTGTTCCAGAGATACTCAAGTTTTTAAAATATGCAAATTAGCCAAGTGATGATGTCATATACTCTATATACTATTTATTTGCTATTTATTATTTTTTTACCACAAAAGACAAATAAATTTTGATCAAATAAGATGAAAAAGATATCTCAGCCAATTTGTATCAGAAATGTTTGATTCTTTGCAGTAAGAATTTACTAAAGGTGCTCCACAATATGAGCTTAGATGTTTTGTTATCATGGCAACACACTGGAACTAATGCAGATATCTGCAAACAGTAAATGGGGTTTTTATTCTTTCATGGAATTCTGTGTAATACACCTAAAATATCAAGGGGTAAGAATTAGATCATAGTACTAATTTAATTTACCAGTAACCTGTTACTGCCCAAGGGGTCTCCCTTTGACGACGAAAATCATCTGGCGTTACACTGTTTGTGCTGCTGGTGCAAGCATTGAGTGCCAGAGTCAATTAATCTCCAAGGGGGTTCAAGGACATTCCCCACCAGTAAATTCATAAAATGGGACTCTAAATCGCAGTTTTTTGTGTTCCTTGGTCCGGAATTGGTTAACCAGGAAGGTCTTTTAAGGCATTAAAAATACTCACAAAAATGAAATATATGACTGATTTGGCAATAATTTATTTTAGAAAACAGCCCTGAGAAAATACATGTGCTGATTGGTTAAAAAATTATGTTTCTATTTAGGCAATAGACCACAAGTTTCTGTGGTTTAATTAGGCTGATAAACCACACAGGATGTTGGTAGAACATGAGAAGAATTCATAAATCACAAGCCGTGATGCTACTATTTTCAATAGTAACAATTATGATAATATTTTCACACACTGTACACTACAAATTTGAAGCACTGAAGTTAAGTACTGTAGTTCTTAATTGCTTTAATTATTTCAGGAAATTAATACACAAGCAGCATGCAAATATCATGTTATACAAAGGCAAACAATATTCACATGTAAATTTGCTCTGTCAAGACTTATGATTTTTACAATGCAGTGCTTTATTCATTAACAGGTTGGATCAAGTGCTAAAGTAAAGTTTGATTTCACAACCAGCACAGGAACAAAGAACATCAATTTCCACTACCAAGTTAGTCTCTTGTTTTAAAAATGGATCAAATTGTAATTTTTAATTTAAAGTTAAATTGAAGTCCAGCTGAGTTTGAAGTTAAATATTCTGATATCCAACAGTGTCACTCTAGTGATCATGAGTAATTATCGAACATGAACAACCGTGTTTGACCACATTTCCAACCACCGAGAAGAGAGTTGAAAATAGGATGCGTAGCAGAGTATTTTTGGTAGCATTTAATGAAGTGTTGGGAATGTGTTCAAACACTGTCTTGAGCAGGCTTTTAGCCAGATGGGCGTCCAGGCATCTTGTGGACGGCCACTTATTGAAGAAAATTGTTTTGTTTTTCATTAATGTTGCCTTACGAATTTTTCATTTGAGCAGGCCCTACAGCATATTTTGGACGGCCACTTTTCAAATCCCGGCTAAAAGCCTGGTCTTGAGTGTTTGATATATCTTCTCAATAGCATCGTACACAGTTTCTAAAAATAGATTGCATCACCAGAGACCCCCCAGATGACTCAGACAAGAATTACAGTCCCATAGACGGTTTTGAATGAGTGCATTGTCTTACACCAGAAAAACAGGCAAAAAGGAAAGATTGGTGCTCTTGGGTTTTGGTTAGCTTAAATAATCATTATGTTAGAAAGCCAACACTGCTGCTGTGGTGTCCAGGAAAGAGTCTATAAAATGTCACAAATTGCATGAATCAGAAGTCAAAAACTGTTATCGCACGGTTGCGACTAGCCGATCATAATACTTCACAGGAAAACATATTACGAAGAAACTTCTCTGCTGTTTATCCTGGTCTTGAAGAGAAGACTTATTGCCAGGAATTCCCAAACTTGACAATGGGCCGGGCCGTCTGCTCAAACAAGTATGATATAACAAGAGGACATAACTACTACCTTGAGACAATTCCAAATTCTTAGCAGAATTAGATGTACTACTTGGAGGACCAGACTTTATTAGTGTCACATCCATTAGAACACATAAGTAAATCTGTGACTTTGAGTAGATCTCAACTACATACCGTATTTACTCGAATAAGCGCCGCTCTTGATAAAGCGCCACCCTCAAATAAACGCTGCATCTCGAATAATCAGGAAAAACACGATAAATGACAAAGGAGGTCGCTCTCACCGCTGATATTTTCACTCGTTATCATGAAATTCTGTGATTTTTTCACCGTGAGAATTTCTCTCGTAATTCTAGATTTACTATCAGTTTAGTATCAGTCCATAGGAAAATTAACAGGTAAAGTTGTAGAAAGCACCCCGTTGAATAAAAATATAGAAAAATTAAATTTGTCTGGTAAAATTTTTAAATAATAGCTGCCCTCGAATAAGCGCCGCACTTGTGGTGCGAAAAATTAAATAAGCGCCACGGTGCTTATTCGAGTAAAATTAATACGGTATATTTCATACATATGTTTGGCTCAATACATGTAACATAAATAGCGTGGGCTAAGGCGGACTGGTTTTTATATGTGAAGACAGAGCAAGCCAGTTTATCGCGGCAAGGCAACAAATCGGATCGGATCTACATTTTACGGTATTTTTTTATTTTATTTCATCTTCTGGGTTGCTGGCTTTTTGTGAGTGATACAACTGAATGTCAGGTATAAAAACATTTTTTCTGCCATGGAGGTAAACAAGTGTTTTGATAAACAGTCGTCATACATGAGAAGTCCACCATATTTCACTGCCCTCCTTCAAACTCTGTATTGTTGTTAATCCAAGGTGCAATTTGTGGGTCTTATCATTTTGAGATAGAGGAGCCATGGAATTGCAAAATTAATTGCTGAGTATCGCACTGAAGAGCTCATGGGTGCTGTTGTTTCATATGTCGCTCTCAAAGAAGTAGCTCATGGAATGGTTTGTTTGTCTGAGCCACACCAGGGATTAAATTTTTGTGACATCATTAGTGTGCAACCCTATTGAAATCAAAACTAAGGGGAAAATGGAGAAATAATTTCTTGAAAATAAATGTGAATTAAGACATCCAAACACCCTCATAGTCATACATGGAATTTCCTTTGTCTAAGCTTGATGAATTATTATGAGTTTTAAGTTTTGTCACTTTCATTTAAACCTGGATTGCCTTCTGATTTGAAGGTATTTAGCCGTGGAATGCTTGTGGCACAGGGAAGGAAACTTCTTGCAGCTAATTATCAGCCATCCATGAAAACATTCAAGAACTCCAAGAATGAAGAAATGTTCACAGCCCAAGGATTCATACAGTTTGCCATCACTCAGAAGATGGTACCTTCATGCCGTCTCTTGCTGTTCCATGTGCGGGATGACCAAGAGACTGTTGCTGATAATATGTTGATTGATGTGGAGGACACATTGGAAAATAAGGTATTAATAAAACTAGTTTGTTTAATTAAAGAAGCCAAAGCGATGTGTTGTATTTGTCATTGACAACTGCATTGCTAAATAGAGGTCACGTGTCTGAGAAATCCAGGAGCTTCTACTATTGGCAACCAGCTCCAAGATGAAGACCGCTCCCATGGCTGGCAAATCCTGGAAACCGAGCCATGAGCCCCCACCTGGAAAGTGGGAAGGAAGGGAGGGGGAATGCCTGAAGCCTTGAACTGTGCAAAAGAATGCTCACTGTAAATGCCATCATTGTAAAGGCTGCCAACATGTCTACATTGTAAGTTCAGGAGCACATGGAATCCTGGTGCATGCTCATATCAAAAACACTACTCACAGACAACTACAGGAATGCAGCTGCTGCTCTTTGTTGTTAACTCTGTTAAATTGCATTAAACTGCATTAAACTGCATTAAATCTGGTATTGTGAGAACATGGGAGAAATTAAATACAATGTTGATATTGTAACATCTATTGGAACTTATTTGGCTTTGGCTTCTAAACAATATAACTAGTAATAGTTATCACTAAAGCTGCCCCCGCTTTCTTTAAAAACAATAATATTGAGCGTTATTGTATGAACTAAAATTTTAAATTTTTTGTATCACTCATACTGTTCAAGTAACTTGGGCATCTTACCATAAATATGATCCAAAGAATCAACTAAGTTAACTAAACAGAAGTCAAGATTTTTTGCGAGATGTTACCAGAAGTATTGCGTTACAGTCGCCATGTATGCAAATGAGTAAAGCTTTTTGTCCTCAACGAAAATGCCACAAACATTTACATTTGGATCCCTGCCAGTCACCCAGCCATCACATGGGCTCTACGCCACGTAAGATTACTCAGCGGTAATAATAAGCGATCCAAATAAACGAGATGCCAAAGGTAAAACTGACGATCGGAAGGGTATTTAGCTACTTAGCTATCTTTCTTGAACCACACTGACCTCGAATTTCTAGTAGTGACAGTTGAACCCCGCTATTTCAAAGTCCCAAGGGAAATGGGAAAAAGTTTGAAATAGTGGGGTTTCAAAATAACCAGAGAAGCGTAAAATTCGTAACAATGAAACATTTTTTAATAAAATACAATACAGTTTGATGAAAGACTCTGATTAAATAAAAATACGGTAATTATATGTGGGATAACTTCAGCAGATGCATTGAAAAATCTATGAGTGCTCTGTTGCTTTTGGTTTTTTCGAATACCTTTGTTGAATGACAACTGGCTTGTTTGCCCTTGAATCTCGGCTCCCTCAACAGCGAACAAACTGTAGCGTGAGAGAGTCTTGATTGCTTGGCAGACCTCACTCTTTGTTGGTCACTTGGGAGTTTCTTCTTGTACTCTGTTGTTGACAAGGTCGAAATAACGGGGTTGATTTAAGGTATAGGGAAAGAACGATTACTTCGAAATAGCAGGGACTTCGAATTAACCGAGTTCGAAATAGCAGGGTTCGACTGTACCTCAGAATTTCCTACAATACCCTCTGAGCTGTCTTTCTCCCAAAATCTATCTTCAGGATCTTTGAAAGCGTCTTCAATTTGCATTAGATCAGAATCTCGGGCATTTCGAAGCAAATATATTAGGGAATAAGACAGCAAAAACAGACGCTTTTCACAGACGCTTGAACAACGACAAAGCTCAGGTGGCAAAGACGCCGATCCCACAAGTCCTTGCGTGTGTGTCTCTTTGCTGGCCACCCATGACCATTTGCGGGAAAAATGTTGATACCTTGCGGACGTGCAAGTGATCAAATCGAGATTTTTTTGCGGCTATACAATCTACCAGAAATACCTACATTCTCTGTTCTCCAGTATTCCTCTATATTACGCGGGGAGTCCTAAGGTGCCTCCTCAGGTTTTTTGCCCTCTGGGGCCAAAAACCCTGCAGGGGCAACAAAACGGGGGCTTTGGGGAATACTCCACAAGAGGAATATTTGCCGAGATTTACTGTGTAATTTTTAAAGGTACATTTTGGGAACAAAAGGTATCGAGCTCTGTGCAGATGTCTCTGTTATCAGCAAAAAGGGATACTATGAACATTGCAAAGTCACAGACACTTGGTTTTCCAACAGGTTGATGTACGTTTTGCTGACAGCATCAGAAAGCCTGGTGAACCAACAAAACTTATCATAACAGCAGACCCGGGGTCCCAGGTGGCTATTGCTGCTGTTGACAAAAGCGTTCATCTTTTGAAAGAAGGAAATGAGCTGACTCAAGATGATGTAAGTTTTTGATGATGACAAAAGATACCATAACTTCAGATCTCAAGGTCCCTAATAATGTCATGAAAGAACTTAAAACTAGTATTTTGAATTGTGTATTTTTCTGATTAAATCAAACATAAATTAAGTTCTGGTAGACACAATATTGTTAATACCGGTATCTATACTCATGTGAAAAAAAAGGTGCCTAATGTTACTTCTTTTAATGTGTTGTGTATTTAGCTAGAGTTATCTAGCACAGTGGTATTAATATTTTCTTTGTCTTTTTGTTTGTGATCATTGAATTTTATTGTTAATATTATTTTTTGTGATTGTCCTGATAAATCACTGATCCCACTAGATTAATGAAAAGCTATGTACAGATTAGCTGCCTACAATTGAATTAATTTTCTCTGGAAATTGAAATAAAGTGCGATTGTGTATAAGTTCTAGAAAATATCCATTCCTTTCCCATAGAGGTGAATTTTTCCAAGACCCCCCTCCCCCCTCTGGAAATTCCAATTAAGCTTCATACATTCCTATAATCATTTTGGCTTAAAGAAAGCCCACCCCACAGGAAACTCCAATCCCTTCTTTGTGGGGAGTATGGATATTTTCTGGAACTGCACATTGTAAGTCTAAACACATTTTTCTTTTACCTGGTGTTTTGTCTTTGCTCTTTAAAAACAAGGGAGGCACGGTGGCCTCATGGTTAGCGCGCTCGACTCCGGAGCGAGTCCGGGTTCGATCGCTGGCCGGGGACATTGTGTTGTGTTCTTGGGCAAGACTCTTTACTCTCACGGTGCGTCTCTTCACCCAGGTTTATAAATGGGTACCGGCAAATTTAATGCTGGGGGTAACCCTGCGATGGACTAGCATCCCATCCAGGGGGGAGTAGAAATACTCCCAGTTGCTTCATGCTACAGAAACTGGGATAAGCTCCGGCCTGATGGGCCATTTGGCCCGAATGCAGACTTTACCTTACCTACCTACCTTTAAAAACAAACAAAAAGCTTTGTAATCTTTCTTCAGGCAATCAATGTGCTCAGCTCTCAGGATGTTGGACCTTCTAAAAAATCTTGGCCAGATTCATGCCATGTACCTCATTGGTGGGGTCCATGGCTGAGACGTAAGCGATCAATTATGCCAAATTATGGGGCTTCAAAAAACGTAGATGCTTCCAAAGCCTTTGAGGTTGGTGTGAAGGAAATAATCAGTGCATCTTTTGTTTGTCTTTTATTGTTATGAGTTCCATGCAAGTTCACAATATATTATTCAGCTCTTCTTAAATCACGGGTGGTGGTATCCGGGCCCCAATTTTAATAAAACCCCTGTAGGTAGCCGCTTAATAGAGGTTCCACTGTATTTAGTCATTTTCAGTAATAAGTCTGGAAAAGGGTTGCAAAATTAGATTTTCTTGGTCTTGTTCAGGGTAAGGTTTTTTATGGCTCAGTGGCACACCCCACTAAATCTTTTGGTTAGTACTCCCTAAGAACCAACTGGGCTTAAGGCAGGGGTTAACATGAAGGCCGTACTTTGGCTGGGTATTATGGTTTTAATGCAAATATGTCCTTCATGTTTCAAGCGGTAAAAATCTCTCTGCTTATCCCTGTTTTGTAAATTTTTGGTGATTTTTGGGTATGTCATTCAACTGTCTGGTGGTGTTTCAAAACTGTTTTCTTTACTTGTAATCCCTCTTTAAACTTCCTAAAAATTTCCAAAAATTCAGGTAGACCTCCGCCTTAAAAGGCTTTACCGTAAACACCGGTATATAAGCTACATCTTTTTGCTCAAAATTTTTGTATCAAATTGGGGATGCAGCTTATCTGCAAGAACATTTGGACACCATTCCATAAATTTGCATATTCTTGAGTATTAATTTTGCATGGTAAATGGCTGACTGTTTCTTGGCCGTTCAATAGTTTGACAGAAAATTTATTGAACTGATTATCGAACAGGTGGCTCCAAGATATCTCTGTAGACTTAATAGCCTCAAACAGCTGAAGATAACTTGAACAAGTTCATTGCCTTTTCCTCAGTTAAGCTATCTGCCAGTAACTTATTTCTGTTTTTAAAACATTTTCATTGATGAACTTATTGGAACAGCTGGGAGTTCATTTTTCTGGGATATATACAGCTATATTTTCAATTATTTTTAACACATATCAATTTTTTTTCAGGATACTGGTGTCATTTATTTTTCGGATCTGAAGATAAAAACAAGCAAATGTGAGAAACCAAGGCGTCGTCCATACTGTGAGTTTTGTTTCCTTTATTTTTGCAAGAGAAGTATCGTCTTTCCATTTGAATGCATTATGGCCATCTCAAGCAAGCTTAGAGAAGTAAATATATATTTAAAAAAAAATTATGTACTTGCTTATATAAGGTTACTGTAGGCTCTAGAAAATCATTTGTTTATGCATCACTTATGGTAAAACCATACGAAAGTACATACTACCATTAAGTAATGTTTAAAAATCGAGCAGCAGTGTTTTATCGGAGGATAAAAACACAAGGTGTAGCCGAGTGCTTTTAGACCCGATAAAACAAGTGCTGCGAGATTTTTGAACAGCTTCAAAAACATTCCACAAAAACCGTGTGTCGTGAGAGTCCGAACAAAGGTTCAAATTGTGAGGGGAAGAAAAAGAAAAACAAGCTATGCCTTATCAGTATTCTGTATATAAAGAATACTAACGAGGAGTGTTTTATCAGGATCATGATAAAGCTCATGCACGTGATGCTCTATCAGTGTTTTGATAGGCTGTTTGTGCCATGAATTATTAATGAGTTTTTGAAGCTATTAATATAATCAGAAGAAATAACTATTTTGAAGATGTGAAGTAATGATTAGCATCTGTAAAGCTTCAAACACAAAACTGACAATGTAAGTACAACTAAACTTCACAAAGTTAATCAGAAGGTTATAGAATACAAAAGTGGGCAGGGCTTTTGCAATATTCTTATTGGTTTTGCGATAAAAAGTAATGATAACAAAATCACAACATTTTGACATCTTCAAGGTCATTTTCAAGTGCAGTTGAAAATATATAAATCTAAATTACCATGACTATGTTTCTAACAGGAAAAATACTTCAAAATGTCACAAACAGTAGAATGCAATGAAATAATTTATTATGTAAGATAAGTGTTAAAAAAATTGCAAATTTAAAAAGGGATCTAAAACAATGAGAGTGTAAAACAATACTAATAAGTTTAAGGAACTGATCTTAGCAAATAATTTAGTGCAAATTCAATACACCCTTAGCCTCCCATGCTGACATTCTTATCACGTGTTCCTCCCCACGAACGTCTGCTCGACGGACCGGTCACATCCGTTCGTTGACGGTTAGCCAATCATAGCTTCTCTTCCAATCTGTGCAAAGCTGGACTTTGACCGACTTTGACCCAACGCTTCAACACGAGAAATTTGTGCTGCAAAATGTTCAAAATTTTCACTTACGTGCGAGTTCCACCAGCAACTGCAGACGTATATATTATTTTAGAAGTACCGGCAACTGATAAGATCCACATTGAGGACCGGTACTGTCTTGCCTGAGCTAAGTCAAACAATGGGATATACAACACGCAAAACAGTCAACTGATTCGCACGTAAACAGCTACATTTTAATTATATGGTGCCAGAAGGGACAAAAGGAGCAATAAACCTATTTATCGAGCTCAAGAAACAGAAGCTCAACCAAATTGATGGAAGAAACATATTAAGAACCTCACTACAGAAAAGTGTAGCTTTCTCGAAGTAAAGTTAAGGCGTTTCCGAAGAAAATACCGGATGTGGGTAAATATGATATTCGTGATAAGAAGTAACATACAATGTACGCACTACTTACAAAGACCTAAAAATAGTTCTAGTGAAACAACCGGGCCCAGCGCCAGAATATTAAATGAAGGTAAGCAACATTTCACGGAAAAATTCTGTTTTCCACATTTTGCCCCTCAAAAGCAAATATCGTACAATGTAGATGAGCCTAAACAATGCATAAGCACACAGCAAACAGCCTGGCAAACAACAGAGATGTCAACATTAACAGAACAGCGGATTGGTTCTTTTAAAACAAAGGCTAACTGCCAGTGAAACGAAGTGGCCCACCCATTGAGCAGACGTTCCTGGGGAGGAACGCGTGACAAGCCTAAGAACG
>JAHPZR010051631.1:15000-17778 GCA_019787425.1 Platygyra sinensis | reverse complement strand
ATCACGACCAAGATCATCACCAGCACCACCACATTTGCAACCACCACCACAACATACATCTCGACCACGATCACCACCACCACCACTACCATGACATACATCACGACCACATTCACCACCACCACGACATATCACGACCACGATCACCACCACCACCACGACATACATCATGACCACGATCACCACCACCACCATGACATACATCATGACCACGATTACCACCATCACCACCACCACAACATATATCACTACCACGATCACCACACCACCACCATGACATAGATCACGACCACCACATTCACCACCACCAGCACGACATACATCTTGACCACGATCACCACCACCACCACCACCACGACATACATCAACCATGTATAAAAATAAGGTTTAAACTACCTCGATTCATTTTGAGTCAAACCAGCAAGGAGTCATGTCCCTTTACTGTGGGTATTGTCATAGACTATTCTCTCGTGCAGACAGTAGAATTCGTCACGAGAAACATAGTTGTCAAAGAAAGGAGAAACCAGAAGATGTCCCAAAGATCCAATTTCCTACCGAAAACCAGAATGGGTTCCCAAATGGAATAGAACTCGGAGAAGCATTTCGGTTCAAGACACCCTCCAGTATTTTGGTCGTGGGCCCTTCTGGTTGTGGTAAGACTTGTTTCACCGAATCGTTACTCTTGGATCATGTGGAAGAATTGTTTGTAAGCCCTCCTTCCACGATTCATTGTTGTAGATTCTCACTCTGCAAAAGCGTGCACTCCGCCTAATTTTCTTTGCCAGCAAAAGATCTCATGCCATCCCTCTTTTTGTTGCTTCCAACATCTTACCTGTTAATATGCTCTACTTTGAAACGGTCTCAACCATAATGCATGATGTTTCTACTCATTCTACACCTAAAAATATTCGTGAACTCCTCATACATTCATCTGACATCCATGCTAACAACACGCGTTTCTCGTGTGCAGATAATCTTTTTGTACAGAAATCCAGATTGCATATAAAACTTAAGTCTTTTCCTGCTTTTGGTAAGAGATTATGGAATTGTCTACACCCCGACTGGCGTAAGCTCACGAAAAGAGCATTTAAAAGAAAAATTCATAAGTTGCTTCTAACTGTACTTGAAATTGAGGACTATTATGTTGATGCCCATTCTCTAATACTGAATTTAAACACAAGTAATTATTATACACTATAGCTTTCAAACTTACATTTAGCCGCTTATCTACTTTACACCTCTTAATTTGATTTACCTTTATACCTTTGTGCTTGATTAACTATTAATGTGTGTGTATGTTTATTTATTTAGTAGCTATTTTAAATCACTTTCTTCTCGGTAAATATGACTGTAAGTAGTACAACCCGCCTAGATTAGCTATGCTATAAGCGGGTTTGTAGATACTTAAATTTTTTATTTGTTTAAATTTACATTAATTAATTAATGTAACAGTGTTGAAAACCAATAACAGTGTAACAGCTACGGGGTGTGGCGAGACGGATTCCAAGACATGCTGGTGTGCAATTTCACGAAGGGATTCCTGAGACAACCATCTCAAGTCGTGGTTTCTGAAGGGCGGAGTACTGGTGTTAGACGATCTGATGGCGGAGGGGGGTGAAGACAAGAAGTTGTTGGACTTATTCACAAAACATTCTCATCATCAAAATATCACCGTGTTGTACTTGTGCCAAGATACGTTTCCACCAGGGAAATAAGCTAAGAGTATTTCCAGGAACGCCCACTACATCGTAGCCTTCAAGAAACCACGATATCAATTAGACATGAGGAATTTACTGCTTCAAGCCTTTCCCACTTGCTAGCAAGACATGATGGACGTGTATCAAAAAGTTACCGAACAACCGTCCCGGTATATGGTCCTGGATTTACATCCCGGCAGTGATGATAGGAAACGCGTGTTTAGTCACCTCTTGACGCATGAAGGATACCCGCGCTGGCATCGGAGAAAGAGAGAACATGTCTGATCATTGAAGAAAATAGTGTATTAAAAATCAGTTTAATCGACTTCGGCTCATTTGAAGTATGCTGTCTTGGGTGAAGGTCGAGTAGAGAAACACGACCATGGATGATCGTTCAACAGATATTTTTGGACCCGTGGAAGAAAACAGTGATGACAGCGTAGAAGAGGAACAAGAAAGAGACGAGATTAGTAGCATCTTTAAAGAGGAAGGAGACGTTGAGAAAAATAAACCAGACTGATCCGTGGCGCCCGTTACGCCAAAAAGTGGGGCATGATCTCAAAGAACTCTTCTGGAACAAAGTCCAGCAGTTCCTGGATAGGGGAAAATCCCAAACCTATGCCGAGAATGCCGCTTTCATGCCGTATTACCTGTATGGAGAGGAAGGCTTCGAAGGACTTGCTTAGAGCGTCTAAATTGGATTCACCGTAATAAACTCAACACAGTACACCGTTAAGGCATGAAAACTCTTTGCGGCTTTATTGACGAAGACGACATGGATTTTGACGAAGCAGCGGAGTCTGCAGTGGAAAAGATTATCTGCACACGAGAAACGCGTGTTGTTAGCATGGATGTCAGATGAATGTATGAGGAGTTCACGAATATTTTTAGGTGTAGAATGAGTAGAAACATCATGCATTATGGTTGAGACCGTTTCAAAGTAGAGCATATTAACAGGTAAGATGTTGGAAGCAACAAAAAGAGGGATGGCATGAGATCTTTTGCTGGCAAAGAAAATTAGGCGGAGTGCACGCTTTTGCAGAGTGAGAATCTACAACAATGAATCGTGGAAGGAGGGCTT
>JAHPZR010051631.1:0-10000 GCA_019787425.1 Platygyra sinensis | reverse complement strand
ATTCACTCAAGTAATCTTACTTAAAAGCCAGTTGGTCTTGAATTACATATCACATGCAAGATCTGTCAGTGTTCATTCAAAAACTAAAAACCTAACTCAACTAGAATCAGAGAAATCAAATTCAGAGAAATCGGAGGAATCGGATCTTTCATCTGGTCTCTGTAGCTAGAGACAAATTCATTCTCAGTGTTGCGTTGGACTTACGCGCCTCGGCTAGACCTGCTGCACCAGCATCACCAATGAAATCATAAGACAATTTCAACACTGTCAGTGTTGTGCTGGATTTAAGCGCCTCAGCTAGACCTGCTGCACCAGCATCACCAATGTAATTATAAGACAATTTCAACGCTGTCAGTGTTGTGTTGGATTTAAGCGCCTCAGCTAGACCTGCTGCACCAGCATCATCAATGTGATTGTAAGACATATTCAACACTGTCAGTGTTGTGTTGGATTTAAGCGCCTCAGCTAGACCTGCTGCACCAGCATCACCAATGTCATTGCGAGACAATTTCAACACTGTCAGTGTTGTGTTGGATTTAAGCGCCTCAGCTAGACCTGCTGCACCAGCATCACCAATGTCATTGCTTGATAAATCCAACAATGCCAAAGTTGTGTTGGATTTAAGCGCCTTACCTAGACCTGCTGCACCAGCATCACCAATTTCATTTAAAGACATATTCAACACTGTCAGTGTTGTGTTGGATTTAAGCGCCTTACCTAGACCTGCTGCACCAGCATCACCAATTTCATTTAAAGACATATTCAACACTGTCAGTGTTTTGTTGGATTTAAGCGCCTCAGCTAGACCTGCTGCACCAGCATCACCAATGTCATTGCTTGATAAATCCAACAATGCCAAAGTTGTGTTGGATTTAAGCGCCTTACCTAGACCTGCTGCACCAGCATCACCAATTTCATTTAAAGACATATTCAACACTGTCAGTGTTGTGTTGGATTTAAGCGCATCAGCTAGACCTGCTGCACCAGCAGCACCAATGCCATTGTAAGACATATTCAACACTGTCAGTGTTGTGTTGGATTTAAGCGCCTCAGCTAGACCTGCTGCACCAGCATCACCAATGTCATTGCGAGACAATTTCAACACTGTCAGTGTTGTGTTGGATTTAAGCGCCTCAGCTAGACCTGCTGCACCAGCATCACCAATGTCATTGCGAGACAATTTCAACACTGTCAGTGTTGTGTTGGATTTAAGCGCCTCAGCTAGACCTGCTGCACCAGCAGCACCAATGTCACTGCGAGACAATTTCAACACTGTCAGTGTTGTGTTGGATTTAAGCGCCTCAGCTAGACCTGCTGCACCAGCATCACCAATGTCATTGCGAGACAATTTCAACACTGTCAGTGTTGTGTTGGATTTAAGCGCCTCAGCTAGACCTGCTGCACCAGCAGCACCAATGTCACTGCGAGACAATTTCAACACTGTCAGTGTTGTGTTGGATTTAAGCGCCTCAGCTAGACCTGCTGCACCAGCATCACCAATTTCATTTAAAGACATATTCAACACTGTCAGTGTTGTGTTGGATTTAAGCGCCTCAGCTAGACCTGCTGCACCAGCATCACCAATGTCATTGCGAGACAATTTCAACACTGTCAGTTTTGTGTTGGATTTAAGCGCCTCAGCTAGACCTGCTGCACCAGCATCACCAATGTAATTTAAAGACATATTCAACACTGTCAGTGTTGTGTTGGATTTAAGCGCCTCAGCTAGACCTGCTGCACCAGCATCACCAATGACATTTGAAGACATATTCAACACTGTCAGTGTTGTGTTGGATTTAAGCGCCTCAGCTAGACCCGCTGCACCAGCAGCACCAATGCCATTGCCTGCCAAGTCCAACTCTGTCACTGTTGTGTTGGATGTTAGCATATCGGCTAGAACAGCCACGTCTTCATTATCAATATTGCCATTACGACGTCGCAGCGTTTGAAGTTCAAGAGATGAGCCAAGCTCACGGACCAAATCCGCTTGAAAACTGCTGTTGTCTTGTTTACATTCTCTTACGCACTCCAATACAATGGGCAACCAATCATAGCTGTCATAGCTATCATCGCTATCATGGCTGTTATCGCTATCATCGCTATCATCGCTATCATCGCTATCATGGCTGTTACCGCTATCACTGCTATCATCGCTATCACTGCTATCATCGCTATCACTGCTATCATCGCTATCACTGCTATCATCGCTATCACTGCTAATAACTTTTCTCATGATATATTTCATTAGGGTTCCTGCCTCTTCCTTGCATCGCGCAGCTAGCAGGCCACATGTGTATAGAAGCACCTCTTTCAGCTCACCAACTAATATTTTTTCAGCAGCTAATTGGTCGGGACTGATTTCTTTCTTGATAAGCTGGTAATAGAGATAAAGGGCTGCAAACCATTCCTGAAAACTCTTGTGTAGAAAACTGTAATGTTGGCTTGGTCTTAGTTTACTGCCTCCGGTCTGAACTGACAAAAATCCGAATCCAGGTAAGTCATCTGCATGATTTTGAAGCTCACTTTCCTCAAAGTCCAATTTGTCTTGAAGCAAACCGTGCAATGCTATTCGGCCAAGATGTTTCAGTGCAGATTTGTACACTTCTATGAGATCCTCGTTCGTTTCTGACAGCCCTTTCTTTCTTCTATATCTTCTAAGGATACATTGTATTATTTCCACGTACAGTTGAGTTCTACGTTCTGGGAAAACACCTCGATACTCTTCACAAACAAGGCAAAGGAGCGCAGTGTTTAGAGGGTTGGCGGCCATGTCTTGCAGATTTTTATCACTTTCCAGCTTGGACAAGAGCTCTTGGGCCAACGCCTCGGATGTTTTGAAGTACTTGAAGATAAACTTCATTGCATCTTCTTCGGTAAAAACCTTCAATTTCCAGCAGGGTGTCACTGTGTATACGACCTTAATTCCAGCCTCGTGCCTTGCAGTCGCAACCAAGCGAAATTTTGGAAGTACTCTGCTTGAATGATTTCTGCGAACACTGGCAATGTACTAGTGGGAACCTCATCCAATCCATCGAGTACTAGCAAAACGTCAGACTGATTCTGGCAGATGAATTTAAAGAATCTGTCTCTTACGTCTTCTTCAACTTCTCGAGGCAGAAGTTGATCATCAATGGCCTTCCATAGGTCAGACTGCATATCACGACACTTCAGAAACAGCACTGCTTCGAACCTTGGAAAGCAATCTTCTTGTTGGTTTCCTGAAGCCCAGTCATATACAACTTTTTGCAGTAAGTCGTTTTCCCCATACCAGGTTTTCCTTCAATTAACACTGTTCTTGGGTTTTGAACATTCGTCATGTGGTTTGAAGATCCCAGCTTATCAAGAAAGAAATCAGTCCCGACCAATTAGCTGCTGAAAAAATATTAGTTGGTGAGCTGAAAGAGGTGCTTCTATACACATGTGGCCTGCTAGCTGCGCGATGCAAGGAAGAGGCAGGAACCCTAATGAAATATATCATGAGAAAAGTTATTAGCAGTGATAGCGATGATAGCAGTGATAGCGATGATAGCAGTGATAGCGATGATAGCAGTGATAGCGATGATAGCAGTGATAGCGTAACAGCCATGATAGCGATGATAGCGATGATAGCGATGATAGCGATAACAGCCATGATAGCGATGATAGCTATGACAGCTATGATTGGTTGCCCATTGTATTGGAGTGCGTAAGAGAATGTAAACAAGACAACAGCAGTTTTCAAGCGGATTTGGTCCGTGAGCTTGGCTCATCTCTTGAACTTCAAACGCTGCGACGTCGTAATGGCAATATTGATAATGAAGACGTGGCTGTTCTAGCCGATATGCTAACATCCAACACAACAGTGACAGAGTTGGACTTGGCAGGCAATGGCATTGGTGCTGCTGGTGCAGCGGGTCTAGCTGAGGCGCTTAAATCCAACACAACACTGACAGTGTTGAATATGTCTTCAAATGTCATTGGTGATGCTGGTGCAGCAGGTCTAGCTGAGGCGCTTAAATCCAACACAACACTGACAGTGTTGAATATGTCTTTAAATTACATTGGTGATGCTGGTGCAGCAGGTCTAGCTGAGGCGCTTAAATCCAACACAAAACTGACAGTGTTGAAATTGTCTCGCAATGACATTGGTGATGCTGGTGCAGCAGGTCTAGCTGAGGCGCTTAAATCCAACACAACACTGACAGTGTTGAATATGTCTTTAAATGAAATTGGTGATGCTGGTGCAGCAGGTCTAGCTGAGGCGCTTAAATCCAACACAACACTGACAGTGTTGAAATTGTCTCGCAGTGACATTGGTGCTGCTGGTGCAGCAGGTCTAGCTGAGGCGCTTAAATCCAACACAACACTGACAGTGTTGAAATTGTCTCGCAATGACATTGGTGATGCTGGTGCAGCAGGTCTAGCTGAGGCGCTTAAATCCAACACAACACTGACAGTGTTGAAATTGTCTCGCAGTGACATTGGTGCTGCTGGTGCAGCAGGTCTAGCTGAGGCGCTTAAATCCAACACAACACTGACAGTGTTGAAATTGTCTCGCAATGACATTGGTGATGCTGGTGCAGCAGGTCTAGCTGAGGCGCTTAAATCCAACACAACACTGACAGTGTTGAAATTGTCTCGCAATGACATTGGTGATGCTGGTGCAGCAGGTCTAGCTGAGGCGCTTAAATCCAACACAACACTGACAGTGTTGAATATGTCTTACAATGGCATTGGTGCTGCTGGTGCAGCAGGTCTAGCTGATGCGCTTAAATCCAACACAACACTGACAGTGTTGAATATGTCTTTAAATGAAATTGGTGATGCTGGTGCAGCAGGTCTAGGTAAGGCGCTTAAATCCAACACAACTTTGGCATTGTTGGATTTATCAAGCAATGACATTGGTGATGCTGGTGCAGCAGGTCTAGCTGAGGCGCTTAAATCCAACAAAACACTGACAGTGTTGAATATGTCTTTAAATGAAATTGGTGATGCTGGTGCAGCAGGTCTAGGTAAGGCGCTTAAATCCAACACAACACTGACAGTGTTGAATATGTCTTTAAATGAAATTGGTGATGCTGGTGCAGCAGGTCTAGGTAAGGCGCTTAAATCCAACACAACTTTGGCATTGTTGGATTTATCAAGCAATGACATTGGTGATGCTGGTGCAGCAGGTCTAGCTGAGGCGCTTAAATCCAACACAACACTGACAGTGTTGAAATTGTCTCGCAATGACATTGGTGATGCTGGTGCAGCAGGTCTAGCTGAGGCGCTTAAATCCAACACAACACTGACAGTGTTGAATATGTCTTACAATCACATTGATGATGCTGGTGCAGCAGGTCTAGCTGAGGCGCTTAAATCCAACACAACACTGACAGCGTTGAAATTGTCTTATAATTACATTGGTGATGCTGGTGCAGCAGGTCTAGCTGAGGCGCTTAAATCCAGCACAACACTGACAGTGTTGAAATTGTCTTATGATTTCATTGGTGATGCTGGTGCAGCAGGTCTAGCCGAGGCGCGTAAGTCCAACGCAACACTGAGAATGAATTTGTCTCTAGCTACAGAGACCAGATGAAAGATCCGATTCCTCCGATTTCTCTGAATTTGATTTCTCTGATTCTAGTTGAGTTAGGTTTTTAGTTTTTGAATGAACACTGACAGATCTTGCATGTGATATGTAATTCAAGACCAACTGGCTTTTAAGTAAGATTACTTGAGTGAATTCCCTTGCTTATTGCTTTGCTTTCTAAAGTACTTACCTGTTAAAAATACAGAACCTAGAATAATGGAGAAAGTGTACATAAAATTGTGACTGTCCTAGTAAAAGTAACATATTAAGAATGGAAGAATTAATAACTTACAGTTCTTTCCGAGCTAAGAATTTAGCTTGGAATAATTTACAATTTAGCTAAGAATCTACCGGACCAAAGAAAGTTCGGGGCTAAAAAAGAGGAATCAGTGTACTGAAGGTCGGCCCAGTCTCTCGGCATTTTCTTTTCAGCCGAAACTGAGCCGGGGACTTCTGGGAACAACCCACTGACTTTAAGAGAAATGCTAGAATTGCTGTATTGTTTGTTGTTTATGCAATGTATCCGCCTGTGATATGTTAATTAAACCATGTAAATAAACTTTTTTTTAGGTTTATTCGAGTTTTAATTTATTCTTTCCTCTGTTTGTTATAATCTGTATCTACCAGACAAGCTGGGACTGCAAATTACCCGCTCCATGTTGTGCAACTCTAATCGAAACAGTTGTTTTACGATGGTAATGTTGCAAAAGATGTTATGTATAAATGAGAGTTAATTGTTCTAACAAAGGTGTCTTTATTCTGGAAGGGTTTAGTTCAGGGGTACTTTACACGTTTTGGTGATCCAGTCTTTGGCTTCGTCTACTACTTCAGAGAAATATCGAGCTCATAATACACACCTTTTCTTGTGATACCACTCATCAAACTTCATGGAATAGTTTTGCTCGTCGCAATTGGGTTAAACTCGTCACATGACTGAATAAACTAGGGAATATCACTTGGTATTTCCCAATTTTCAAACTGCGCGTGTTGCGAAAAACATTTAAACTTAAGTAGACACAATTAGATTAGATTCTGTTTATTTGCCTTTTTACCTAGTATATAAAATATTTATCGATGTTTTATTTTACGATAACAGCACAAATTCTCGCGCGCTTATCGGCTAATTTCCATCGTCAATAAGGGGACAGACACATGAATTTATAATTTATGCGATGCGGCAACGAGCGAGAGCGGACAATTTGAAAGTTTGTTATCGTTCAAACAAATGGACGTCAGTTTTTCCATCTTCGGAGACCCAGGAGTGGTTCGTTGGGGCGAGAGGAAATAAATCGGGCAAAGAAATGAAGCGTCGCAGGTTTACAAGTAACGACCTGAGGATGCAGTTTTTCACTTGTCTGTCCTGTTATATGCATTGTCAAAGTAGTCTGTGGATCTACTCGGCTATCGCCTCATGGATCCACAGCTACTTTGACAATGTTATGACAAAAATTTATGATCAATAACAGGACAGACGCATGAAAACTGTCTGACGTCACTTTGTTAAATGTATGGTGAAGTGACTTCTAGAAACCACCTAGCTTATAGTTGAGGTTACCTCGTACGTAACTTTACGCTTACATAGATAGTGCTACAGTGTGCGGCTTTGTCAATTCAGTAATTATTTTACTAAAAACTCTAGCAGTTTTTTTAGTGAATGGTTTGAACCCAGGAGTATTGTGTGATCGTCCGGATGAGTGTAGTTCTGAAAAGAACCGTTGTTTGTGACTGACGTTTCGGCAACCTGACCGGAAGTCATCTTCAGTGTCAAGTGAATAGTGTTTGTCAATTGTTGCGTTATAAGTATGGTTCGTTGAAAGAGATTAGTCAGTCAAGTCATGTTATAACATGACTAAAGCAAAGCGCGCGCTCAGATTGGCTAATTCAGCATCTACTATTTGGCCATGGGTGTATGCTGCTGACGTACTCAATAACTAAAGCAGAGCGCGCGCTTTGTGATGTAGCTCAATTTGTTGCGGACAACATTTTGACCGCTGTGATGACACGTATCGTTGTCGGTAAGAGTACAGACGACGCTAAACCACGTTCGATTTGTTTTTTACCACAATATCAAAGATAACGAAATTGTCTTGACAACTGAAAACACAGACTCGGACATGAAAGTGCACGCGCTGCATTATGCAAATGAGCTGCTTGTACCCGTCAGACTTTCCTTTCAAAAACTTTTACAAACTCGCTTAATATATGCAGAAATAATACGAAAAAATGTTTGGGAAACGAGTAATGACACGTACTCGTTGTCGGTAAGAGTACAGACCACGATAAACCACATTTCGATTTGTTTTTTACCACAATATCAACGTCAAAGAAAATGTTTTTTTCAGAGCGCGAGCTGAAAAAGAAATTGCGTTACACATTGACGCGAGCAGCGTGGTATGAACTCTAAAAGACTTCTGTTGACTTCTGTCTCAATGTTATCTTATAAAACAAATGGTAAACGTCATAGCGTGTACTATTGAGTTATGGATGCACTTCGGAGGTTTGCTAAGCACTCAAGAAGCTCTTTCGTGCTTAGCAACCTCCCGCGTGCACCATTTGACAAATTGACGTCAGTTTTTTATGCGTCTGTCCTGTTATTGATCATGAATTTCGTCATAACATTGTCAAAGTAGCTGTGGATCCACGAGGCGATAGCCGAGTGGATCCGCAGACTACTTTGACAATGTTATGACGAAATTCATTGTCAATAACAGGACAGACACATTAAAAACTGACATCAATTTGTTTTTTACGATAACAAATTGTCGAATTGCCCGCTCTCGCTCGCTGACGCGTCGCATGAATTTCAAATTTATCTGTCTGTCCGCATATGGACAATAAAATTTAACCAATGAGCGCGCGCGAATTTCTACAGTTATCGTAAAAAACTCAATAGTACACGCTATGGCGTTTACCATTTGTTAAATAGTATTGGCTGAAAGACTCGTGTAAAGTTTGTCATTAGTCACTGGTCGGTTTCGATCTGTCTTTTGTTAGTCAAATTGGTCGATTGTTGGTCCGTGTATCAGACCTGCCAACTCTCACGGTTCTCCCGTGAGTCTCAAGATTTTTTGTCATTTCTCACGGTCCTACGACAAGGCTTCCAATCTCACGGGTTTTTGGGAAAAACTTTTCTGGAATGAAATAAATTAGGTAAAGTTGTTGAATAAAAACTGAATATTTACGAGGAATGCTGGTGCCATAAAGTGATGAACTAATAAAGTAAAACACTGTACTTACTACTTTTTTGTACCGAACTGTGATTTTTGCTTGTGTTCAATAACTTATCGTTTTTCTTCGCGCATGTCCGCCCTGGGAATGAGGTTGGTGCGACAAATGCCCCACCATGCGGGGCAGGAAATAGCAGAAAGTGCCCCACTCCTGGGGCAACTGAAGATGTCCCCGATGAGTTTGTAGTTGAATAATTCACAAGGCAGCAGAAATAAATTTTAAATTAAATTTTAAGAATGCCAGTTTCAGAGATTCCAGCCCAATAGGAAGAGTTTCAAAACCCAGGAGAATATTAAGCGCAAATGGGAGGCCGGATAAAATATTCTCCCAAAACGGGAGGGTTGGAATCTCCGCAGTTTATTTTAAGGACAATTTTAGTCGTAACATTCCATAAGTTATATCAGCAACATTCAGAAAGGTTGTCTCTACGGAGCAGCGAAACAAAACGTCATCGGCATCTCAATATGAAGCGTTTGTCTTCTTAAATACATACCCTAAATTAATCGGATCACTACCTGTATCTGGGCAACTGCACACCTACCCCTCCCCTAACCCAACAATAACACTACCTTATTATCTTATTACAACATGTTGGGTTAGGGGAAGAGTAGGTGCGCAGTAGAGGCAGAAAGAGGATTGTTTAGCCGGTAGCCAATCCGAGCGCAGCATTTTGTCACATGACAAGCTCTCGACCAATCAACATGTAGTATTTTCTGCTCAGGTCAGCAGTTTAAATCATCGACCGAGAGGGTTTGGAACCCTTTCCAAGAGCATCATGCAAAAATTTGCCTTCTCTGTTCCTGGCTCTTCCGTTTCAGGGTGTGGATCATGCCCACATTAAATCGGTCACTACTGATCTTGTCACCAAGATGACCACCACCACCACGACATACATCACGACCACGATCACCACCACAACCACCACCACCATCACATTCACCACCATCGCCAGCCACCACATTCACCACCACCACCACGACATATATCACGATTACCACCACCACGACATACATCACAACCACCACTACCACAACATACATCACCACCCCATTCACCACCACCACCACGACATACATCATCGCCACCACCACCACATTCACCACCAACACCACCACCACCACGACTTACATGATGACTGCCACCACCACCAACACATTCAACCCCACCACCACGATATACATCACGACCAAGATCACCACCACCACCATCATGACATAC
>JAHPZR010051630.1:0-11515 GCA_019787425.1 Platygyra sinensis | reverse complement strand
AGTGTCGGCTCCATCAAGCAGGTCGACCTTCACACGATAGCATCCGTGTTGCCTGTAGAGTCGGTGGTTGTAACCGCTGAGAATGCGGTCCACCGATGCCAGTTTCAGCGTTGAACTTGGGGTCACGCTTTGAATCGGGATAATACGCTGCGTATCGGGAGCAGTACTGCGCTTGGTCTTACGGTTCATGCGTGCCATGGGCCCTTTGACTCGTCATCGGGATTTAGTCTTTCCCACAGTCTATCTATTGCCCTGTGGTGCGTAAAGTACGCCTCTGGGTCTTGCTTCGCAATCTCTTCAGGTGTCAAGCCTTCCTGTACGAGCATTCGGATCGCCCTTCGTTTGGCGCTTCCGTGCCCCTCTGTTCGCTCTCGGGTTCCCCCTGGCTTAGCGCCATCTTCGCCCAAGAACTCAATACGGCCCTCCGTCTTTTGGCAGTAATTGGTGACTGCCGCCGGACTATTCGCGGGCTCCCAGTGCCCCCCATGACGTCTCATCATGGTTATCGCCCGCACGGATTTCGATGTCTTTACGGCGACCTGACCGTGCAACTCGCCTGCATTATTCACCTCCATCTGGCCACACCGATATGCAATCTCGGGGATTGCCATATCCTCCCACCACTTGCGGATGCGAGTCTTGAATTCGTCCTCATCGTATGGGTCACGATCAGGCCGTTGTTCATTCAAGCCGTTATCTTCCCTGTTCATGCCTACATGACCAGGCCACAACGTCAGGATGAAGAATCGCTTCTGTTGTTTCTGCTCAGGACGCATGTTGCTTCAACCTCCTGTGCATACATCGACGGCAATGCCAGTCGTCACGTGGGACACCGCCCCACTGATATTTAGCAGGAAAATTCCACACCGTCACAGTCTCCTCATATGGGTCATCTACGCATCGGCAATATGTTGCCTCACTCATGACTTTCTCCTCCGTTCTCTTCCGATCGCAAGTTCACTATGCGCCAGGGCGCACTACCGCACCTGCAAGACCAGATCACGTTTTTGCACCAGCGGCAAATCATCCGAGCATTGCCTCCACGTGACCACAGCACATGCATCGGATCTGCGTTAGCACTCTTCGCGCATCGCGCAAATGTGCACGCTTAATTTGAAACACGTCTCCATCACACGAAATGCACGTGTATGTCACCGGGCTCCAACTTTGTTCTTCATGTTCCTCCAAGATGTCGTCCATGTTACTGCGAGTAGGTGTTACGTTATAGTGTTAACGTTCACAACCCCTCGCATTGCCTCCGTTCCCCTTCCGTGAACGTGAACCGAGGCCGGCGTAATAAGGGACGTATGTCCCGCGCTTCGCGCATTAGCCGGCCTCGGTCTTATCCCCCTCACAACCCCCCGCCCTGAGCGCGCGGGTATTCGTAAGGTGGATGTACACTGTCTCCGCATTTAGTGCACAGCCAGATGTCTTCATCTGGTAACCAGACCCAACAGTGGTCTTCATGGCAAAATGGACATTGAAGCGCCATCAGCACATGCCACCGACGTTGTCTGCCAGCGTGGCGATCAGACCCACGTCACTTGCGACAAAGTACGCAATCGCATACAGGAGTCCGTACTCCTTTGCATGCGCGACGAAAACCGCCGTCTTTGTCTGTGCAACCTGCTCGTCCATCAGTAGGCCTCCATGTGCACACCCTTGTACTTGCCCGCCTTGACTTCAAGTTCGAGCAAGGGCGTTCCATCAGCACTCGGCTGGGTAATCCAAACCATACCCAGCGGCGCATCGAAGAATCCGGTAGAGAGCCGTTGGTTTCCACCGGCAGTGCGGTACAAACTTCCGACCTGCACGAACACTCGGTCTTCGAGGTCCGTATGGTCGTATGGCGGTAGATCACCGCGATTGTTCAGGGCCTCAATGTTCGAACCCTGAATCGTCGCATCAGCACCATCGTAACCTGCGCCAGTTGGAACCGCTTGGTCTGGGTCACGAGCTGTATTCGCGAGATTATCATATTCCGAGAAAATGTTCCAGCCTGTCGCAGAGGTTGCGCCAATGACGCGGAACTCTCGAAGGTTTCCACCCGTGTCTTCGATAACCGAAACAGCGTACTCACCAGGGTGAGTTGCAGTTGCCGCCGGAGCACCGGGCGTCAAAACTGCCGCGTGCACCATTTGGTCAACGGCTCCAGAATTGTCGTCGATGCGGAAATCATACCAACGCGCACCCTGCGTCATTGCCATTTCTTCCGCATTGGCCTTGTCGTGAACCGACTTCGCCATTTGGATCGCCCGCTTGACGTACCAGGTGTTCGCAAGTGCGTACACCTTAATCTCACCAGTGTCGGCTCCATCAAGCAGGTCGACCTTCACACGATAGCATCCGTGTTGCCTGTAGAGTCGGTGGTTGTAACCGCTGAGAATGCGGTCCACCGATGCCAGTTTCAGCGTTGAACTTGGGGTCACGCTTTGAATCGGGATAATACGCTGCGTATCGGGAGCAGTACTGCGCTTGGTCTTACGGTTCATGCGTGCCATGGGCCCTTTGACTCGTCATCGGGATTTAGTCTTTCCCACAGTCTATCTATTGCCCTGTGGTGCGTAAAGTACGCCTCTGGGTCTTGCTTCGCAATCTCTTCAGGTGTCAAGCCTTCCTGTACGAGCATTCGGATCGCCCTTCGTTTGGCGCTTCCGTGCCCCTCTGTTCGCTCTCGGGTTCCCCCTGGCTTAGCGCCATCTTCGCCCAAGAACTCAATACGGCCCTCCGTCTTTTGGCAGTAATTGGTGACTGCCGCCGGACTATTCGCGGGCTCCCAGTGCCCCCCATGACGTCTCATCATGGTTATCGCCCGCACGGATTTCGATGTCTTTACGGCGACCTGACCGTGCAACTCGCCTGCATTATTCACCTCCATCTGGCCACACCGATATGCAATCTCGGGGATTGCCATATCCTCCCACCACTTGCGGATGCGAGTCTTGAATTCGTCCTCATCGTATGGGTCACGATCAGGCCGTTGTTCATTCAAGCCGTTATCTTCCCTGTTCATGCCTACATGACCAGGCCACAACGTCAGGATGAAGAATCGCTTCTGTTGTTTCTGCTCAGGACGCATGTTGCTTCAACCTCCTGTGCATACATCGACGGCAATGCCAGTCGTCACGTGGGACACCGCCCCACTGATATTTAGCAGGAAAATTCCACACCGTCACAGTCTCCTCATATGGGTCATCTACGCATCGGCAATATGTTGCCTCACTCATGACTTTCTCCTCCGTTCTCTTCCGATCGCAAGTTCACTATGCGCCAGGGCGCACTACCGCACCTGCAAGACCAGATCACGTTTTTGCACCAGCGGCAAATCATCCGAGCATTGCCTCCACGTGACCACAGCACATGCATCGGATCTGCGTTAGCACTCTTCGCGCATCGCGCAAATGTGCACGCTTAATTTGAAACACGTCTCCATCACACGAAATGCACGTGTATGTCACCGGGCTCCAACTTTGTTCTTCATGTTCCTCCAAGATGTCGTCCATGTTACTGCGAGTAGGTGTTACGTTATAGTGTTAACGTTCACAACCCCTCGCATTGCCTCCGTTCCCCTTCCGTGAACGTGAACCGAGGCCGGCGTAATAAGGGACGTATGTCCCGCGCTTCGCGCATTAGCCGGCCTCGGTCTTATCCCCCTCACAACCCCCCGCCCTGAGCGCGCGGGTATTCGTAAGGTGGATGTACACTGTCTCCGCATTTAGTGCACAGCCAGATGTCTTCATCTGGTAACCAGACCCAACAGTGGTCTTCATGGCAAAATGGACATTGAAGCGCCATCAGCACATGCCACCGACGTTGTCTGCCAGCGTGGCGATCAGACCCACGTCACTTGCGACAAAGTACGCAATCGCATACAGGAGTCCGTACTCCTTTGCATGCGCGACGAAAACCGCCGTCTTTGTCTGTGCAACCTGCTCGTCCATCAGTAGGCCTCCATGTGCACACCCTTGTACTTGCCCGCCTTGACTTCAAGTTCGAGCAAGGGCGTTCCATCAGCACTCGGCTGGGTAATCCAAACCATACCCAGCGGCGCATCGAAGAATCCGGTAGAGAGCCGTTGGTTTCCACCGGCAGTGCGGTACAAACTTCCGACCTGCACGAACACTCGGTCTTCGAGGTCCGTATGGTCGTATGGCGGTAGATCACCGCGATTGTTCAGGGCCTCAATGTTCGAACCCTGAATCGTCGCATCAGCACCATCGTAACCTGCGCCAGTTGGAACCGCTTGGTCTGGGTCACGAGCTGTATTCGCGAGATTATCATATTCCGAGAAAATGTTCCAGCCTGTCGCAGAGGTTGCGCCAATGACGCGGAACTCTCGAAGGTTTCCACCCGTGTCTTCGATAACCGAAACAGCGTACTCACCAGGGTGAGTTGCAGTTGCCGCCGGAGCACCGGGCGTCAAAACTGCCGCGTGCACCATTTGGTCAACGGCTCCAGAATTGTCGTCGATGCGGAAATCATACCAACGCGCACCCTGCGTCATTGCCATTTCTTCCGCATTGGCCTTGTCGTGAACCGACTTCGCCATTTGGATCGCCCGCTTGACGTACCAGGTGTTCGCAAGTGCGTACACCTTAATCTCACCAGTGTCGGCTCCATCAAGCAGGTCGACCTTCACACGATAGCATCCGTGTTGCCTGTAGAGTCGGTGGTTGTAACCGCTGAGAATGCGGTCCACCGATGCCAGTTTCAGCGTTGAACTTGGGGTCACGCTTTGAATCGGGATAATACGCTGCGTATCGGGAGCAGTACTGCGCTTGGTCTTACGGTTCATGCGTGCCATGGGCCCTTTGACTCGTCATCGGGATTTAGTCTTTCCCACAGTCTATCTATTGCCCTGTGGTGCGTAAAGTACGCCTCTGGGTCTTGCTTCGCAATCTCTTCAGGTGTCAAGCCTTCCTGTACGAGCATTCGGATCGCCCTTCGTTTGGCGCTTCCGTGCCCCTCTGTTCGCTCTCGGGTTCCCCCTGGCTTAGCGCCATCTTCGCCCAAGAACTCAATACGGCCCTCCGTCTTTTGGCAGTAATTGGTGACTGCCGCCGGACTATTCGCGGGCTCCCAGTGCCCCCCATGACGTCTCATCATGGTTATCGCCCGCACGGATTTCGATGTCTTTACGGCGACCTGACCGTGCAACTCGCCTGCATTATTCACCTCCATCTGGCCACACCGATATGCAATCTCGGGGATTGCCATATCCTCCCACCACTTGCGGATGCGAGTCTTGAATTCGTCCTCATCGTATGGGTCACGATCAGGCCGTTGTTCATTCAAGCCGTTATCTTCCCTGTTCATGCCTACATGACCAGGCCACAACGTCAGGATGAAGAATCGCTTCTGTTGTTTCTGCTCAGGACGCATGTTGCTTCAACCTCCTGTGCATACATCGACGGCAATGCCAGTCGTCACGTGGGACACCGCCCCACTGATATTTAGCAGGAAAATTCCACACCGTCACAGTCTCCTCATATGGGTCATCTACGCATCGGCAATATGTTGCCTCACTCATGACTTTCTCCTCCGTTCTCTTCCGATCGCAAGTTCACTATGCGCCAGGGCGCACTACCGCACCTGCAAGACCAGATCACGTTTTTGCACCAGCGGCAAATCATCCGAGCATTGCCTCCACGTGACCACAGCACATGCATCGGATCTGCGTTAGCACTCTTCGCGCATCGCGCAAATGTGCACGCTTAATTTGAAACACGTCTCCATCACACGAAATGCACGTGTATGTCACCGGGCTCCAACTTTGTTCTTCATGTTCCTCCAAGATGTCGTCCATGTTACTGCGAGTAGGTGTTACGTTATAGTGTTAACGTTCACAACCCCTCGCATTGCCTCCGTTCCCCTTCCGTGAACGTGAACCGAGGCCGGCGTAATAAGGGACGTATGTCCCGCGCTTCGCGCATTAGCCGGCCTCGGTCTTATCCCCCTCACAACCCCCCGCCCTGAGCGCGCGGGTATTCGTAAGGTGGATGTACACTGTCTCCGCATTTAGTGCACAGCCAGATGTCTTCATCTGGTAACCAGACCCAACAGTGGTCTTCATGGCAAAATGGACATTGAAGCGCCATCAGCACATGCCACCGACGTTGTCTGCCAGCGTGGCGATCAGACCCACGTCACTTGCGACAAAGTACGCAATCGCATACAGGAGTCCGTACTCCTTTGCATGCGCGACGAAAACCGCCGTCTTTGTCTGTGCAACCTGCTCGTCCATCAGTAGGCCTCCATGTGCACACCCTTGTACTTGCCCGCCTTGACTTCAAGTTCGAGCAAGGGCGTTCCATCAGCACTCGGCTGGGTAATCCAAACCATACCCAGCGGCGCATCGAAGAATCCGGTAGAGAGCCGTTGGTTTCCACCGGCAGTGCGGTACAAACTTCCGACCTGCACGAACACTCGGTCTTCGAGGTCCGTATGGTCGTATGGCGGTAGATCACCGCGATTGTTCAGGGCCTCAATGTTCGAACCCTGAATCGTCGCATCAGCACCATCGTAACCTGCGCCAGTTGGAACCGCTTGGTCTGGGTCACGAGCTGTATTCGCGAGATTATCATATTCCGAGAAAATGTTCCAGCCTGTCGCAGAGGTTGCGCCAATGACGCGGAACTCTCGAAGGTTTCCACCCGTGTCTTCGATAACCGAAACAGCGTACTCACCAGGGTGAGTTGCAGTTGCCGCCGGAGCACCGGGCGTCAAAACTGCCGCGTGCACCATTTGGTCAACGGCTCCAGAATTGTCGTCGATGCGGAAATCATACCAACGCGCACCCTGCGTCATTGCCATTTCTTCCGCATTGGCCTTGTCGTGAACCGACTTCGCCATTTGGATCGCCCGCTTGACGTACCAGGTGTTCGCAAGTGCGTACACCTTAATCTCACCAGTGTCGGCTCCATCAAGCAGGTCGACCTTCACACGATAGCATCCGTGTTGCCTGTAGAGTCGGTGGTTGTAACCGCTGAGAATGCGGTCCACCGATGCCAGTTTCAGCGTTGAACTTGGGGTCACGCTTTGAATCGGGATAATACGCTGCGTATCGGGAGCAGTACTGCGCTTGGTCTTACGGTTCATGCGTGCCATGGGCCCTTTGACTCGTCATCGGGATTTAGTCTTTCCCACAGTCTATCTATTGCCCTGTGGTGCGTAAAGTACGCCTCTGGGTCTTGCTTCGCAATCTCTTCAGGTGTCAAGCCTTCCTGTACGAGCATTCGGATCGCCCTTCGTTTGGCGCTTCCGTGCCCCTCTGTTCGCTCTCGGGTTCCCCCTGGCTTAGCGCCATCTTCGCCCAAGAACTCAATACGGCCCTCCGTCTTTTGGCAGTAATTGGTGACTGCCGCCGGACTATTCGCGGGCTCCCAGTGCCCCCCATGACGTCTCATCATGGTTATCGCCCGCACGGATTTCGATGTCTTTACGGCGACCTGACCGTGCAACTCGCCTGCATTATTCACCTCCATCTGGCCACACCGATATGCAATCTCGGGGATTGCCATATCCTCCCACCACTTGCGGATGCGAGTCTTGAATTCGTCCTCATCGTATGGGTCACGATCAGGCCGTTGTTCATTCAAGCCGTTATCTTCCCTGTTCATGCCTACATGACCAGGCCACAACGTCAGGATGAAGAATCGCTTCTGTTGTTTCTGCTCAGGACGCATGTTGCTTCAACCTCCTGTGCATACATCGACGGCAATGCCAGTCGTCACGTGGGACACCGCCCCACTGATATTTAGCAGGAAAATTCCACACCGTCACAGTCTCCTCATATGGGTCATCTACGCATCGGCAATATGTTGCCTCACTCATGACTTTCTCCTCCGTTCTCTTCCGATCGCAAGTTCACTATGCGCCAGGGCGCACTACCGCACCTGCAAGACCAGATCACGTTTTTGCACCAGCGGCAAATCATCCGAGCATTGCCTCCACGTGACCACAGCACATGCATCGGATCTGCGTTAGCACTCTTCGCGCATCGCGCAAATGTGCACGCTTAATTTGAAACACGTCTCCATCACACGAAATGCACGTGTATGTCACCGGGCTCCAACTTTGTTCTTCATGTTCCTCCAAGATGTCGTCCATGTTACTGCGAGTAGGTGTTACGTTATAGTGTTAACGTTCACAACCCCTCGCATTGCCTCCGTTCCCCTTCCGTGAACGTGAACCGAGGCCGGCGTAATAAGGGACGTATGTCCCGCGCTTCGCGCATTAGCCGGCCTCGGTCTTATCCCCCTCACAACCCCCCGCCCTGAGCGCGCGGGTATTCGTAAGGTGGATGTACACTGTCTCCGCATTTAGTGCACAGCCAGATGTCTTCATCTGGTAACCAGACCCAACAGTGGTCTTCATGGCAAAATGGACATTGAAGCGCCATCAGCACATGCCACCGACGTTGTCTGCCAGCGTGGCGATCAGACCCACGTCACTTGCGACAAAGTACGCAATCGCATACAGGAGTCCGTACTCCTTTGCATGCGCGACGAAAACCGCCGTCTTTGTCTGTGCAACCTGCTCGTCCATCAGTAGGCCTCCATGTGCACACCCTTGTACTTGCCCGCCTTGACTTCAAGTTCGAGCAAGGGCGTTCCATCAGCACTCGGCTGGGTAATCCAAACCATACCCAGCGGCGCATCGAAGAATCCGGTAGAGAGCCGTTGGTTTCCACCGGCAGTGCGGTACAAACTTCCGACCTGCACGAACACTCGGTCTTCGAGGTCCGTATGGTCGTATGGCGGTAGATCACCGCGATTGTTCAGGGCCTCAATGTTCGAACCCTGAATCGTCGCATCAGCACCATCGTAACCTGCGCCAGTTGGAACCGCTTGGTCTGGGTCACGAGCTGTATTCGCGAGATTATCATATTCCGAGAAAATGTTCCAGCCTGTCGCAGAGGTTGCGCCAATGACGCGGAACTCTCGAAGGTTTCCACCCGTGTCTTCGATAACCGAAACAGCGTACTCACCAGGGTGAGTTGCAGTTGCCGCCGGAGCACCGGGCGTCAAAACTGCCGCGTGCACCATTTGGTCAACGGCTCCAGAATTGTCGTCGATGCGGAAATCATACCAACGCGCACCCTGCGTCATTGCCATTTCTTCCGCATTGGCCTTGTCGTGAACCGACTTCGCCATTTGGATCGCCCGCTTGACGTACCAGGTGTTCGCAAGTGCGTACACCTTAATCTCACCAGTGTCGGCTCCATCAAGCAGGTCGACCTTCACACGATAGCATCCGTGTTGCCTGTAGAGTCGGTGGTTGTAACCGCTGAGAATGCGGTCCACCGATGCCAGTTTCAGCGTTGAACTTGGGGTCACGCTTTGAATCGGGATAATACGCTGCGTATCGGGAGCAGTACTGCGCTTGGTCTTACGGTTCATGCGTGCCATGGGCCCTTTGACTCGTCATCGGGATTTAGTCTTTCCCACAGTCTATCTATTGCCCTGTGGTGCGTAAAGTACGCCTCTGGGTCTTGCTTCGCAATCTCTTCAGGTGTCAAGCCTTCCTGTACGAGCATTCGGATCGCCCTTCGTTTGGCGCTTCCGTGCCCCTCTGTTCGCTCTCGGGTTCCCCCTGGCTTAGCGCCATCTTCGCCCAAGAACTCAATACGGCCCTCCGTCTTTTGGCAGTAATTGGTGACTGCCGCCGGACTATTCGCGGGCTCCCAGTGCCCCCCATGACGTCTCATCATGGTTATCGCCCGCACGGATTTCGATGTCTTTACGGCGACCTGACCGTGCAACTCGCCTGCATTATTCACCTCCATCTGGCCACACCGATATGCAATCTCGGGGATTGCCATATCCTCCCACCACTTGCGGATGCGAGTCTTGAATTCGTCCTCATCGTATGGGTCACGATCAGGCCGTTGTTCATTCAAGCCGTTATCTTCCCTGTTCATGCCTACATGACCAGGCCACAACGTCAGGATGAAGAATCGCTTCTGTTGTTTCTGCTCAGGACGCATGTTGCTTCAACCTCCTGTGCATACATCGACGGCAATGCCAGTCGTCACGTGGGACACCGCCCCACTGATATTTAGCAGGAAAATTCCACACCGTCACAGTCTCCTCATATGGGTCATCTACGCATCGGCAATATGTTGCCTCACTCATGACTTTCTCCTCCGTTCTCTTCCGATCGCAAGTTCACTATGCGCCAGGGCGCACTACCGCACCTGCAAGACCAGATCACGTTTTTGCACCAGCGGCAAATCATCCGAGCATTGCCTCCACGTGACCACAGCACATGCATCGGATCTGCGTTAGCACTCTTCGCGCATCGCGCAAATGTGCACGCTTAATTTGAAACACGTCTCCATCACACGAAATGCACGTGTATGTCACCGGGCTCCAACTTTGTTCTTCATGTTCCTCCAAGATGTCGTCCATGTTACTGCGAGTAGGTGTTACGTTATAGTGTTAACGTTCACAACCCCTCGCATTGCCTCCGTTCCCCTTCCGTGAACGTGAACCGAGGCCGGCGTAATAAGGGACGTATGTCCCGCGCTTCGCGCATTAGCCGGCCTCGGTCTTATCCCCCTCACAACCCCCCGCCCTGAGCGCGCGGGTATTCGTAAGGTGGATGTACACTGTCTCCGCATTTAGTGCACAGCCAGATGTCTTCATCTGGTAACCAGACCCAACAGTGGTCTTCATGGCAAAATGGACATTGAAGCGCCATCAGCACATGCCACCGACGTTGTCTGCCAGCGTGGCGATCAGACCCACGTCACTTGCGACAAAGTACGCAATCGCATACAGGAGTCCGTACTCCTTTGCATGCGCGACGAAAACCGCCGTCTTTGTCTGTGCAACCTGCTCGTCCATCAGTAGGCCTCCATGTGCACACCCTTGTACTTGCCCGCCTTGACTTCAAGTTCGAGCAAGGGCGTTCCATCAGCACTCGGCTGGGTAATCCAAACCATACCCAGCGGCGCATCGAAGAATCCGGTAGAGAGCCGTTGGTTTCCACCGGCAGTGCGGTACAAACTTCCGACCTGCACGAACACTCGGTCTTCGAGGTCCGTATGGTCGTATGGCGGTAGATCACCGCGATTGTTCAGGGCCTCAATGTTCGAACCCTGAATCGTCGCATCAGCACCATCGTAACCTGCGCCAGTTGGAACCGCTTGGTCTGGGTCACGAGCTGTATTCGCGAGATTATCATATTCCGAGAAAATGTTCCAGCCTGTCGCAGAGGTTGCGCCAATGACGCGGAACTCTCGAAGGTTTCCACCCGTGTCTTCGATAACCGAAACAGCGTACTCACCAGGGTGAGTTGCAGTTGCCGCCGGAGCACCGGGCGTCAAAACTGCCGCGTGCACCATTTGGTCAACGGCTCCAGAATTGTCGTCGATGCGGAAATCATACCAACGCGCACCCTGCGTCATTGCCATTTCTTCCGCATTGGCCTTGTCGTGAACCGACTTCGCCATTTGGATCGCCCGCTTGACGTACCAGGTGTTCGCAAGTGCGTACACCTTAATCTCACC
>JAHPZR010051626.1:0-17500 GCA_019787425.1 Platygyra sinensis | reverse complement strand
AAACGGTAAACGGCGTTTTAATTCTTTCATGGAATACTATGTGATACATTCAAAAAAACGAGGGGTTAAAATTTGATCATAGTACAACTTTAAATGTTTCGAACCACGCCCATATTTGGAAATGTCACGTGACCACAATAGAAAACGTCTAAAAACTCGGACTGGGTGGATCGTTTTTCGAAATATAACAATACCTTTTGTTAAAACACGGCATTATCTACAACTTGTAGTATGCGTTTGAGGAAATGTACAATATTTCGAAAATTATAGATCTTTAAGAGGCTATAAGAGCACTTAGAAAGAAAACCATGAAAGCGACAAATGTCACAAGAATGTTCATAATCATCATGAAAGGCCTGTGAAGAGGGAAGTGCTTATCTTGAAATTAACCTTCTGTTGATTCCTCCGCGATTTTGTAAGTTATAGATTCAATGTAGCCCGAGATTTACACAGTGTGTTTGTAATGTCATAGGCCTCTAACTGGAGTTCCTTGTTGCTGCGGCTTTCGCTA
Source organism: Platygyra sinensis (assembly GCA_019787425.1). Taxonomy (NCBI): domain Eukaryota; kingdom Metazoa; phylum Cnidaria; class Anthozoa; order Scleractinia; family Merulinidae; genus Platygyra; species Platygyra sinensis. The sequence goes on along the minus strand of JAHPZR010051626.1, from coordinate 16,989 downwards.
TATTATGGTCAGATGTTTGTTTTGATCTAAAGAGGAAATTCAGTGTGGGCCCAGCCGTTCCTTTAACTATTTGGTAGGTTTTACGAAGAGGTAATGGCTACGTATTAAAATTATTCCGACTCCAGTATAACTTTTCTCATCCTCATATCGGTCAGATCCATAGAAAGCAAGGCTAATATCGAATACTTTATGCGAAAGGATTCTAATTAATGATTTACGTTTAGCGAAGAAGCCTGTAAGTATCGGACTCTCCACCAGGTTAATTACTTGATTTCCTTCTTCGTTTTTGAGATCAAAAATTTTTAGTTTAAGCCCCTACCAAAGGTTTGGATTTTTCAAAGATTGGTTAACGTTTAATAGCGAAATATGCAAACTTCTAGACTTTTCTGACACATGCGCCAACGGAAGAAATTTTCTACAAGCTATTAAACTTCGATAGCGAAATAAATGCTCGTTTTCTTTTGAACGGGCATGATAACCTCTATTTTTTTAATGCATAATCATAGTGAACATATTATCTTCCTTAATTTAAAAAAAGAAAAAAAATACTTAAAAAAATTATCGGAAGGAAAAAAAGATATAGGTGAGAGAGTGCGCAAAACCGTTGGTCTGTGATGCAAATTATGACCGCGAAAACGACTCTACGAACGCTTTATGTCCACGCCGTTTTAAATAGTCTGATGTTTCCACAAATTTTATATGATATTTTTCTATATGCTCGACACTTTCTAGCTGTCACGTTTTTTCCCTAGTATTACATTAATAAACTATGTTTCGAGCTACCGCAAAATGTAACGTGGACCCGGCGATAAATAATGCGCGTGATTAGCACGAGTACAGGCATAAATGGGGTAAGATTGACCCATCACATCTCTTAATCGAGAATGGTGACCTATCATTTTTATATTTTTTTTTTTGAAACAGTGCTTGGTAGAGAACATTCAGGAAAAGTTTCAAAAAAATTCATCGGTCAATTTTACTTCTGAGGAATCACCCTAACTCACCTTCATAACCGCCATTTTGAACAATCGACCGCGTGTTCGGACTAGAGTCTAGTCTCCGTCTAAAACATAAATTGTCTAAAGTGAACTACTCCCCACCCCGTGAAGGCTGGTAAGTCATCTAAGCACTTGCAAATCCCCACGTATGCCCCACGTCTCCCGGGGGTGGGGGGAGGGGGGGTCGGGGTTTCCAGTGGCAAGTGCATTACAGCAAACGGTATATCACATGTAATTCTTATTTTCGTCTTATTCCCAACGAGAATTTATTTACTTTATGTCCCCCCTTTTCCATTCACAGTTTTTTAACTCAGGAACTAGTGCCTTAAAGTTAAGTAAGGTCAAGGTCAAAGTCAAGTTTGATCGTGGTCTGTTTTCTTGGTTTCTATGTTGTAAGGACACCGTGTTTACGAATAATTATTCAAATTTTCTTCAGAAATGTCCAGGATTGAACGCTAATGAGATTCATATTCCTTACGATAAGCATCACAGATTGTCTACATCGGTAAAAAGTCACCAAAACACACACAATTCGATCGAATATGGCGTAATATGAAAATGCCAAATAACCCTGCCAAATACGAAGTATCAATTAAACAATACTTGCGTTCATTCTTGGACGTAAGTGATTTTCTTACACTAAAAATGCACAAGCTTTTTCGAAGAGTAACGGTGCAATAATGAAGTAGGAGCGCAAACGCGCGCGGTGTAGCCGCGAACGAGGAATCGACCGGCGAAACCACGAGAATGCCTTCCACCGCTCACGCGTGTGACTCGAAGGTGAGTCTACTCACAGGCTCTAATGGAGCTAAGGTCAATGGTTATTTATGCAATAACGCTAAATAATCACGTTCTACTTAGTTTCATCTTCTGGCTAAAGCACGTTTCGCAAAGTAAGGTAAGTGCAACAAAGGATGATGGCCGCGACTTGTAAAGATCCTGATTCCATTGTCAGGTACATAGTGTAACGTCGCCGAGGGCCAAGGCAAACAGACACGCGAACACAAACAGACTAGGATCTTCACAACGCAAGGTTTATTTTCAACTCTCTCTACGTTACCTCAGTCCGGTCCTAAATCCCAAATAACACAAAGTGGCTAAACAGAAGAAAACAAAGAGGTCCTATCTCAGTTCATAAGAAAGCCTCTGTTGCTGTCTAACCACAGGAAATTCGGTACGAAACAAGAATACTTGAGTGTAAACACAGAAACCTTGCAATGATAAACATGTGTGACATTCGATACTGGTCACGAAATCCTAGCTTCGCTACACTGCTCCCTCCTCAAAAAGATGCGACCCGCATCAACACATCCAAATAAACAAATAAGAAAGTCAATACTTGGGAAGCTAATAATATTTGCCAAAGGCAAAACGTTTAAGAAGTTCAGTCTAACTGGTAATCTTGCATTCGAACGAGGGGTTTGAGTGTTCTTTTACGGCGTCGCATAGCTGGAACAGGAACCGGTTCGGCACTTGGGGGTTGTCTGGACTCCATTGCAACAGACCGTGGTGACGTGGGGCTTGGGCTACAATTTGTGACTGGAGTTTTGGAAGCTCTGGGGGAGGGCTCCGTCTCCTGAGAAAGGCTACCCTTGGACAACCAATCAGGAACATTTGGTCCACGATATGCCTTCAAACGGTCATGATGCACAACTTTGGGCTTTGACTTGGACCCCTTTTGGATGCGGTAGAGGACATCACTCATCCTTTTCACGACTAGAAAGGGACCATCGAAGTGTCGCATTAACTTGGGGCAGATACCTTTCTTCTTCTGGGGACTGTACAACCAAACTGCATCACCCCGGTGGTAATGATGTTGATTTACAAGGCGGTGATCATAGTTCCTCTTCTGGCGGTCGCTACTCAACTTCAAATGCTGGCGGGCGAACTGGTGGATCCGTTCCATTTGCTCACTTAATTTGGCTGCGTACTCTGTCGTACTGTTCGCACTAGGTTCCGCTTGCCCGATAACCAAGTCGAGGGGGAGAAGTACCTCACGACCCAACATCATTTCATTCGGTGAAAAGCCAGTAGACTCGTGCACAGAGGAACGATACGCCATCATAAGGAGAGGTAGGTAAAGGTCCCAATCTTTTTGGTTTTCGTCAACAAACTTGGAAAGCATGGCTTCGAGGGTCCTGTTGAATCGCTCAACCATGCCGTCAGACTGTGGTCGTAAAGGCGTGGTCCTTGTCTTGTCAATTTCAAGGATACTGCACATCTCTTGAAACAACTTAGATTCGAAGTTCCGCCCCTGGTCGGTGTGAAGCTGCCTCGGCACTCCAAATCTTGAGATGAACTCACGAACGACGACATTAGCCACAGTCACAGCCTCTTGGTTGGGCATGGGATAGGACTCTGTCCATTTTGTGAAGTAATCTGAGATAACGAGGATGTATTTGTTATTGCGATCAGTGGCTGGTAGGGGGCCCATGACATCAATTGCAATCCTCTCCATAGGGGCTCCGACATTGTAAGTCTTCATTGGCGCTCGTGGAGTTTTACATGGCTTCTTCCTAGAGGCACAGACATCACAACGAGTGCACCACGATTCAACATCTTTTCGCAGACCACACCAGTAGAAACGTGCCTTCACCCGCTGGGTTGTTTTCTTAAAGCCAAGGTGTCCCGATGCAGGGCTATCATGAAGCTGTTTAAGGACGTCTGTCTTTAAACTGTCGGGGAGAACGAGCTTCCAACTAATCTCGTCGCCTCTTTCTGACTCCCACTTCCTGAACAGTACACCATCTCTGACAGCTAACATGGACCACTGAGCCCAGTAACACTTGAACGTAGGACTCTCCCCACTGATAGTTTCCCAAAGCGGACGTTCTGCGCTCTGTTCCTTTAACCTGATGACGGCCCCGAGAGATGGGTCACGCAGCTGGGCTTCCCTTATCTCCCCGTTGAACAATGTCACCAACCAAGGACTCACACCGGTACTTCCATCCTGTCCTTTGGAAACAAGGTGTTTTGCAGCCCTCACAGCGGTGGCACAGTGATACTCCTCATAACTGGCTTTGTTCCTTTCGCCATCATCTTCCTCTGGGTTTGGCTGGTTCAAGCATTCCTCTTTCTTCTCGCTGCGCTCACAATGCCTGCAGTTGTCACAGGGACGTCGCGAAAGACCATCTGCATTTCCATGGTTTCGTCCTTGGCGGTGCTCAACCTCCACGTCATATATGCCGAGGATCTCAATCCACCTTGCCGTCTGCCCTTCGGGATTCTTGAAGTTCATCAGCCACCTGAGCGCGCCGTGGTCTGTCCGCACTTTAAAATGTCTCCCGTAAACGTAGTGGTGGAAATGCCTCACAGCTGTTACTAGCGCCAGCAATTCTTTTCTTGTCACACAGTACTGTCGTTCAGACTTTGTTAGGCTGCGGCTGAAGTAGGCAATAACTTTCTCTTATTCTCCTTGTTTCTGTGACAATACAGCTCCGATGCCTGTGTTGCTGGCATCAGTGTCTAGGACGAAGGCGCCCGCTGAAGTAGGGTAAGCTAACACTGGTGCCTGAGACAAGACTTGTTTGAGCCGCTGGAATGCGACGTCACATTCACTTGTCCACACAAAGGCTCTGCCATTTTCTGTGAGACGATGCAAGGGAGCCGCAATGTTAGCAAAGCCACGGACAAATCGGCGGTAGTACGAGCAAAGGCCCAGAAAACTACGCAGGGCGGATGCTGAGGTTGGGGTTGGCCATTCGCAGACTGCCTTGATCTTTTCAGGGTCAGTTGACACGCCTTCCTCACTGACCACGTGACCAAGGAAGACGACTCGCTTTTTGAAGAGGTGGCATTTCTTTGGGCTCAGTTTCAGTCCTGCTTCCCTGAGTCTAGTGAAGACTGAACGCAGCCGCTCCAGTTCCGCTTCGAAGGTCTTTGCATACACGATGATGTCATCAAGATACAGAAGGCACACCTCCCAAGGGAGACCACTTAGTACCCTTTCCATAAGCCGCTCAAAAGTAGCAGGTGCATTGCACAGTCCGAAAGGCATCACGGTGAACTGATACAGGCCACTCCTCGTGGTGAATGCTGTCTTCGGTCGATCCTTCTCTTCAACTTCAACCTGCCAGTAACCACTTGCAAGATCGAGCGTACTAAACCAACAGGACCCGGACAGGGCGTTGATAGAATCATCTATGCGCGGGAGTGGGTAAGAGTCTTTTACCGTGGCAGAATTTAGCTTGCGATAATCCACGCAGAAACGGGTGGTCCCATCCTTTTTACGGACCAAGACAATCGGGGATGCCCATGGGCTGGACGAGGGTTCGATGACTCCACGCTTTAACATCTTATCGATTTCTGCCTCAGCCACTGCTCGTTGACTAATGGGTAAACGTCTGGGGTTTTGACGGATGGGTTTGCTGCCATTTGTGCGGATTTCATGCTTGACGATGCTTGTCCTCCCCAGGTCATCGGCAGAATGAGCAAACACATCAGCGAACTCAGTCAACAACGCTGCAACTTCATTTCTCTGAGTTTCTTCTAGGCACGACGTAGTTCTCCGGTAGAGGTCATCAAGGTGACTCGGCAACGCTGCGGTAGGAGTCACCCTACAAGCTCTCCCAGCAGGTGCTTCTGTTGTCTGCACTCCCTGTCGGCTGGCTTCGGAAACTCCCTCCACCGGTTCACACCACGCAGCAATAGTGTCTCGGTAGACAGTTTGGAGTTGGTCTGTGGGGTTGAACAGTCTCAGGGGGACAACACCATCGGTTAGGTCTACAAGAGTCTTCGCAACCAGTAGCTGACTCCGCTGAGTGAAACGTTCTTGTCCCTCTGTGATGCCAAGGGAAGCATCCCCACAGGGGTCAATAATTCTAGCCGGAATGAGACTTTCACTTCTGGGTGGTATAACAGTTGTCACCTGTGCAGCAACTCTCGCACACCTCTGCAACTCTTCTCCTCCCACACATTCGGTCACCTGCCCATTTAAAGCCAACTCATAGCGCCCTTGTCCTAGTGTCAACCGACAATTATGCTTTTTGATGAAATCCATGCCAATGATCCCATCTAGCTCTATCTCCGCGACCCACACATCATGAAAAACTTCCTCCTCCCCTAAACAAATGCTGAAACGTCCACGGCCTAGGAATGGACGGGAGCTGCCGTCGGCAAGAAGCATGCTGGTCTGCAGTTGTTCGAGGGGTCGGCGTTCCGAGGCATTTATCCGGTTCAACACAGATGGCTTGACAATTGTGACGTTTGCTCCAGTGTCCACTAGGAAAGTCGCTTCCACTCCAGAAACACGTCCTCTAACCAGGGGGCCATCCTCAGTGTTGGTTACCTTTTCTATTACTGGCTGAAGGGTCGGGAGCCTTGCGGTGGAGGAGGCAGCCGGGCTCCGGCTCGTGAGCCCGGCTGGGAGCCGTTTCCCGACTGCAGTTGTCTTCTTCCTGAACAATCACGCTGCATGTGGTCGAGGCCACCACAAGTAAAGCAACCTGAGTAATTGCCTGGTAAATACCCACTCTCAAAACGGCGCAGTCCATCACGTGGTCGCACAGGCTGTTCTTGTTTTGCAAGGAGCTTGTTCACAACTTGGCGTAGTTCTCCAACTTGTTGTTCTAGGTCACTCCCGTGAGGCGGTATGGGTGGTGGTGCTTCCGGGGACGACGGAAAAACAGCTCTGGCTTGGATCCTGGCCCGGTGTCTATCGGCCACGTAAAAAGCTTCGATCTCTAAAGCTGTCGTTAATGCCTCTTGTAGGGATTTAGGCCTGGCTTGGTGAATACGCCACCGTACCTCACTCTCAGGGAGGGCATCTATAAAGTGGTCCCTCGCCAGGGTATCTTGTAGGCTGGATGGAGCTTCTGGGTACGCCTAACGGGTGAGGCGTTGGATCGCCTGGGCCAGTTGGGGCAATGTTTCGTCGCGTTTCCTTGTACGACAGCGAAGCTGAGCCCTGTACATCTCGGTTTGATGTTTGGAGCCAAACCGGGATTCTAACGCTTCAATTAATGCGGAAAAGTCTTTCCTCTTTCTGGGATCCAGATCCCCTAAGGTCGCGCGGGCGGAGCCTTGTAGGGAGGCTGCCAGGTAAATGGCCTTGGTGCAATTGTCCCAGCGGTTCAACTCAGCAACCAATTCAAACTGGGCGCGATAGTCGTCCCACGAACTCACTCCATCGTAGGGACTCGGTCTGATACGCGGCTTATCGCCCGAAGGTGTTGGTGATTGCGGGAGAAAAGGCTGCTGTTCGTCTGCCTTGTTCTTCCGGGCCAGCTGGTCGATCTTTTCTAAGGATGCCCATAATTCGTCCCCATCGTCGCTGAATGGGTGGCTCCAAGCGCCCCGGGTGTCTTGCGGTGTTACAGCACGTAAATTGCTGGTGGGTTGCGTTAGTTGGCCTGGAACAGATTCTGGTGGACTGGGTACTAATGGCTTGTTAGTGTCACCACGCAGCATTGTCTGTGTCGTCTTCCCCACGCGAATCTGTTCTTTAATTTTGTTAAGCTCCTCATCTCTCGTCATTTGGGAAAGTTCGAGGGTTCTTAACTTTGCCGCCATTTCTTCTACTGTCTCATATAGTCGACTGTCTCGCGCGTGGAGCCGCTTTTCTCCCGAAGCGAGGCTTTGTTCTACACGCAAGAGCGTCTCCTGAAGACCACTCGTGGATGCCACGTCAGTCTTGTCCGTTCTGCCGTAATCTGTGTCGGCAGGAGTTGAGCGCCTCCAGGATGGCAAATCATCTTGGAATGGGCTGGGCGTTCCAGCTGAATCTGGGAAGCCAGAATCGAAGTCTCCAGAGGGTTTAACTTCGTCGAAGGTAATTAAGTCGTACTCGCGTGTTGCGTGGGCCGCCATGTGCTTGCAGTCGAAAAGTCAAATGTACAAATCAAATTACAGGACGAAAAGGCCTACTTTACCACTTTCCTGAGTGCTATTTTGCTTGAAAACTGCAGTGCCACCACCGCTGCCACCAAATGTAACGTCGCCGAGGGCCAAGGCAAACAGACACGCGAACACAAACAGACTAGGATCTTCACAACGCAAGGTTTATTTTCAACTCTCTCTACGTTACCTCAGTCCGGTCCTAAATCCCAAATAACACAAAGGGGCTAAACAGAAGAAAACAAAGAGGTCCTATCTCAGCTCATAAGAAAGCCTCTGTTGCGGTCTAACCACAGGAAATTCGGTACGAAACAAGAATACTTGATTGTAAACACAGAAACCTTGCAATGATAAACATGTGTGACATTCGATACTGGTCACGAAATCCTAGCTTCGCTACAATAGTGTGTACTACAAAGAGCTCCAAGTCAAGTTCCTCTAATTCTTAAGCACGTTTTCTGAACCGGGATTCTTTCTTACTTTCTGGTTTATCGTATGTCACCTGTTTCCTTAATTCTTGAGCACGTTTCAAAAAAAGTTTCATTGTTTGCTGTGTCACGTCCATGACTCTCTGCTACTCGCATCTTTACCTCGCTTCCCTCTACCTTGCTGGTTTTATACGATTGGAATTGTTTCCACGGGGTCTAATTAACATGCCAAAAATTAAGCTATTGAAAAAAACCTCATGGCATGGTATAATTTTGAACACAGTTACCTAAGAAGAAGAAAAGGCTCTCAAGCTGAGCGCGCGAGAGAAAATTGATAGACGTACGCTTTAAGCATTCTTACGAGGTTTGACGTTATCTTTCTCGAGAGTGGTCACTTAGAGAAATGAACAAATGAGTTGTTTGATTTAGTATTATACACCTGATTATAAACGTCACCGTCCTATCACTCAGATGCAAACATAGGAGAATCATTTTGCTTTCCCCCAAACCGTACCGGGACTGAGGACTCACGGCGCTCAACTCCAACTGAGGAAACCGTATTTTTTCCTCCCTTTCTCGACTAGCAATGTGTTATTGCTCCTACCTTACTTTCCGAAAGTGCTTTCGCCAGAAGTAGAAACTGAATGAAATTATTCAGTGTAATTTCATGTATCCAACAACTAGCTGTCGACTCTCCTTAGTTTAATTGTACTTTCGTCAACAAACCGATGTTGTCGATCAGGCCCCAGTTGTTCGAAAGGTGGATAACTGTATCCACCGGATTAATCACTACCCAGTGGATAGCGTGGTTTGTTTTGTCAATACTTATCCAGTGGATAGCGATTTATCCGGTGGATAGCGTTATCCAGCCTTTGAACAACTGGGGCCAGAAATTTAAAAAAACTGCACAATTTTGTTTGCAGTTAATTGTGGCTCCATTTATTTGGTCTCTGGTACCCGCAAGAACCCTCCCCCGAGTTCCCCTGGCCGAGGTAGCTCTTAGCCTATTTGTTTGCAAAATTCAACCAACCAACGTTTACCTGGCAAGCAAGGCAACTTTTCTTCGTTAAAGGCTTTGGCTCGCCTAACTTGGAAAACTCTCGGCGTGGCGAAAGTCACGTAGATTTAGGATTTAAAACCGAAATTCGCATCAAAGAAGCGAAAATTAACTCGGCAAAACCCACAGTGATCGACAGTGATCGAATGCAAGGCCGACGGAAACTCAAAGAAAGACAGATATCAGAAGGATATCAGAAATCCTGTAAGGAATACGTTTTCACAAGGTCTACGTTTTCACATATTAAAAGGCCATGATACAAATATAATAAATTTTTCATTGATTTCCAAAGGATAGCAATTACAAATAAAATTAAAATTACTCAAGGAGGAGGCACTCTTTATACAAACGGGTAATGCGTTATAACAGATTGTTCCTGCATATTCAAAAGTTTTCTATCCCATATTCTGTTTCGGCTTTAGTGGGTACAGGTCGTTTCTTATTCGAGTCGCATGATCATAAAAAGCCCCAAATTATTTAAGCACTTAAAAACTAAAATACATTTATGCAGCTTCTTTCTACAGGCTAAGCACGCGTAGTTAAGGCTAAGCACGCGCAGTGTGTCTTTTGAAGTGAGTTTCCTTCGAAGAATAATTCGACGCGCACGGTTTTGTAAGCGTTGAAGATCTTTGCATCATCCTTCTGAGATTTCATCCAGGCCACATCAGCGTAGTCAAATAATGGCTGCACGAGTGCAGTGTATACCTTTTTAGAGGCTTCCAGTGTAAGACATGATTGTATACGAGTCAGAAGACCCAGCCGACTACTGACCTTGCTACTCACATACTCGAGGTGACCTTTCTAAGAGAGTGTTTCGTCCAATACTACACCCAAATAGCTAAATTTGGCTACCCTTTCCAAGACCTTTTCGTGTAGAAAGATGGCGATTTGGCAAGATTTTGTCGACTTCCAAAAAGTATTGATTTTGTTTTACTCTAATTTAAGATAAGCTTGTTGCTTCCCATTGTGCTACTCAATTTAACTGATCATACTGCACTACCTTATTTACCTTCAAAGTACCGAAGGAAGCAGCTAGAACTGCTTCCTTGTGTAACGCAATAATCATCTACTAACGAACTCTGTGAACGAAATAGTGAGAGATGCAACTTTGTGCTTTGAGGATCATAAGGAAATTATGAAGAGTGTTTATACATAGTGTGAGATTATCAGGAGCACTGAGGTGAAGAGGGAGACGATGTCACAATGTAAAATCAGCCATAAGTGGGGTTACGATTCTTATATGTTTCCAAAACTCACAGGGAAATAAGTATTCATTTCATAACAGTAATGATTCAGTCACATTTGTAAAAACAAAAGAGAGGACTCCTGTACCACGATGATAGCCGGTCTGAAAAGGAAAGAGCCCGTTGTAAAAGAATTAAAGGAAACAAAATTATTTGCACCTGCATGAACTTATCTTGCAAATAAGAAACCAAGACGTGCTCAAGAATCACAGGAAACGGCAGCAGGTAACAGAGAGCGGTACAAGATATCAATCGATCACCGTTTACTGCAAATTTGCAAAACGTGCTATAGAGTCAGAGGAAACTTAGAGCTGTTCTAGTACACAACATGTACCTGACATACAGCAGACAACAGAATTAGGACTTTTGAGAAGTCCATCATCCTTTGTTGCACCTCACGTTGTTAAAAATGTGGTTCGGAGAATTTAAAAATGTAGTGGCCTGATGTAACTGTCTTAGAGCAAACAAGGAAACCGAGCAATAACCGCCAAGCCTCATTTATTGTACTTTTGTCACTAGAACCAGCTTGTGCTTATATTTTATAGAAGATTTTTCATTTGGCTATTGTACTTGCACATACAGTGACCTTACAATATACAATTTAGGAAACCAAGAAAACAGTCCGTAATCAAATTTTTGTGCCCACGTACATCAGTTTTAAAAACGTGCTTAAGTATTCACGAAAACGGCTTTGATCTATTAGTTATAAATATACAGAAAAAGCTAATAACAGTTTATTTTTTTTATTTTTTTTTATTTATAATTTTAATTTACAAAGCACAATTCTCTACAAACAGTACTTACAATGCAGGTCTCATTACGCTACTTTACTTACATGGCCATTCTTAATTTACTTACAATACAGGTTACTTATACGGAAAATATCTTCATTTATTTTTTCCTTGTTACGCTGTTCGTAGTAAAACGTGCTTGAGAATTAGTGAAAAATTAGATTAGATATGTTGTTACGTGTACTGACTTGACCTTAACCCTGGTTCTCAGCGACGCAAGCATTAGCATCATTAAGCATAAGCATATCAAAACCTTCCTTTTGTCTTATGCTTATGTTTATGCTTAACAAGGAATTGAAACAAAACTCAACATCATTTCCTTGTGATTCTGAATTACTTGGCAAATTGTTAATCAAGAGATCAGCAAACCGTTTTGTCTTTCACTGAGTTGGACCTGACCAAGTTCATGACGAGTAAATTAAAACCGAAGCAGTTGTCTAGAAGTCGTCCAGTTTGATGATCCTGTCATGGTAGCCGGCAACTAAAACGTGCCTAAAAATTACGTGTAAAGGACGCTCGGACCAGTAACTCCCCTCCGGATGAAAATAACCACCGCACAAAGATTCCAAAATTCCTTCATGTACCGTACGTATCTGACTTAGTAACGTCAAAGCTAGAACAACAAGGAACTCGAGCTCGAGGCCTAGGACATGCTATCTCATTACAAACATACTGTATAAATTTCGCGCCACGATGGCTTTTTTCTCAAAAACGAGAAGGAATCAGAAGAGGTCTTCTAAACAAGCGCTTCCATACAAACCCTTGATGATGACTTTGAACATTCCTGTGATAATCGTCGCTTTGTTTTCTTTGTGGAATGCCGCAGGTCAGTTGATTATAATGCTATAAATGATATTTATCTTCAAATTTTACTTCTTTCAACCACAATTTTATGGCAATTTTTTTTTAATTACACAACAAAACAAAATTCTCATTTATAGTATTTCATTTTGCATGATGACTAGCCGAGGTGCATTGCTTTGTTGAAAATTATTGGTTGTAGTCGTGTAAATTTTCAAATTTTTTGAGCTTGAGCCAAGATCTTGTGCTGAGCTGAGCCAAGACCTTGATTTTACTGTGACGTGGCGAACTGGATCTTCTTTTACATAATCATTTTTGTGGTAGTTAGATTCCAGCTTTATTTTTGTTTTCACGTACACAGATGCCAACATGGGAGAGACCTTGGAGATGAGGATTTATGATCGCGACTATGAAATGTCGGACAATCAGATGCGGGTCATGTTGGATAAAGCAGCTCTCGAGGAACATGGCTACAAACTGGAGATCATCTCGAAATTGGTGAGAGATCCCGAATCCGAAAGTGACAAACCAGTTTACCAGAAGGCTTACTATTACTACAAGACAGTGGACTGTTCACAAGTGCCGGAAGTCAACGAAGAACTAGACTCGCTGATTCCAGGTAAGTTCCAAACGCTCTGAGGGAACTAACCTCAATTTCTCGTTTTTAATCCCCTAAGTCAGCGCACAGTAGATTGCTTATTATTTGCGACAAAAAAATCCGAAAATTTCAGCTCCAACGGGAATAGAAAATGCTGTTTCAATACTTCTCAGCGGAAAAACGGATCTTCTTTTGGTTTGGTGTCGATTGATAAGAATGGATTTCAGTAAGCTTCCAGGCCGGATGACTCGAGTTAATTCATTTGACCCTGTGCGGTTTGTTCTTACAATCGGGTAGCCTTCTAGATGGGGTTTTTCTTCAAGCAACGTTCTCAAAACCTGATGAACTGGTAATTAAGTGAATTTGAGCAGGAGACGGCAGGGAAACACTTGCCCTTCCGAACGGTTGATTGAAACTAAAATTCCTGCAACATTTTTTAAACGATAAGCGCGCACCTAGCTTTCTTCCAATATAGTGAAGGCCCAAAGTAATCAGCTGGGGCTAATTCCATCCCGGGACTTCCATAGGCTCGATTTCCGCCGGCTGTGCAGACCAAATAGAAACACTTCGTGCAAGCAAGGCAAAAGTTGTTTTAATATCTTGACCAACATCATCTGCACAGCTTTTAAAAAAAGTACATTATGCTTCATAGTAATTTCCACCATATCTAGACTTTATATTGGCTCGTCACTCAATTTCCATGATCCTCGTTGGGGAGGGATGCTTGACGAGCCCCCCCTTCCCCTCTCCAAAAACAAGTACTGTCTGCTTGTGAAGTCTATATGATGAGCAAAAATGAACAGGTCACGATTTGATATCCATTTCAGGTGTTTTAGGAAGCGTCATCCTCACCAAAGTTAGAGGGGAAATAAAAACCAGGAACCTTGACAGCCTGAAGAAGTGTCAGACAGGACTAGAAGTGCATTTTAAGGAAGCTCAGGGTTGCTATGGGAACCAAAAGGCCCCGATTGCACGCCGCACCAAGCGTCGGCCGTGCGGCATTTGCGGCTGGTGTTCATCGACAAGAGTACTTATCGGCAGACTGACAACCACAAGCAAGGAGAAGTCCATATCGCTTTATAGAGCACAGTAAATTAGAGTAGTTCTAGTTGGGAATACCACCCATTTCCATTTTTTGCTGTTCTTTTCAATTACATGTATGTCAAGGAAATCTTAGTTTGAATGATTACCAGTCGTCTAGCCCCCAAGTCGACTAGCCCCTGGCCAGTTAGTTCCTAACCAGAAGTCCATTAGCTCTTATTCACGCTTAAAGAACGAGAGAATTAAACGATATTTTCCACTTCTGGAGGCTAAAAGTGAGATAATCGACTTGAGGACTAAACGACCGGTTACCATTTCAAATATATCTGAAATTGTCTGTAACTGCAGTCAAGGTTTAATTAAACCTTTTAACACATGTATTCATGTCTGGTTGTAGCATTCATTGGGGCAAAACTCATTTTTCTCCTGGAATCCTAAGAACTGCAATACAAAACGCTTGAAAATTGCTCAACATTCTGTTTCCGGTATTGATGTAGGGAACTATCCTAGCTTGCGCACAAGTCTCACGCTACGTTTTCAAGAAACGTCACGCGTTTTTCCTCAGCGCGCGCTTGACGGGCTGTTATTTGAATCACGCGTACTAACATTATATTTCAACTGATGAAGGCTTAAGCACCAGCCGAAACGTCTTGAACGAAACATCAAAAAAAATAGTCAGTGTCAAACCATTATCTCAATAATTTGTTTGCGTGTTTGCTTGCTCTCGGGCTCATTCATGCATGTAGGTCAGTAAAAAGGCAGCTAAGAACCCGACAAACGTTTTCATTTATAGATTTCAAGGAAGTAGTTTGTAAGTTAGTGAGCTAGCCTTACATGCCGAAAGTAGATGATAATTTTTACGAGAGGACCGCTGCAAGGTTTCACTTTTTCAGGTAAATTTTGCATACAGTCGGCAAGGAGGCGGAGATGATTGACGTTCACCAAAATTTAGGTTTTGTCTAGACTGTTTTTGTGCAGAAGGTCGCGTGTGATTGATAACCGCTGTAACGTAAAACGATTTTCAAGGAGCATTTAAACATCCAATAAGTCAAAACAGCGTGGCACAAAATATCCTGTTGTCATAAATTAATCGCGATGTGATGCGGTCGGGGTCAACGGCCGTTAACACGAGTGAACACTTTATTGTGTCGACCTCAGTACGTATTTTAAAACAGAAAAGTTTTGCTTATTAGCCTTTAGCCAAATACTCTAATCTTGTAGCTCATGTTGACTCATTCCTCTACAACACTTCCTAAATGTCTTGAAACATGTTCCACATAACCTTCACTCGCAACACTTTACATTCCAATGGAAACAGCTAGTTTTAATAAGTGTGGGGTTTTAATGCGAGTGCAATGAAGGCTCTATACCAAGGTCCCGAAAAGTTTTCGCACCCGGAAAGCCGTAGCAAATTTTGGAACCTTGTGATCACAGAGCTGTTTTATTCACATATTCTTAATATGAACGGAGGCTCCCTTTATACCAGAAGTTTCAGGTGCATGCACTTCTCCGTTTTTAGATACAGGCCCGAGGAGTTTCCGGGGCTTTTGAGAAACGGGCTCCAAGGAGTGGTACATGCAATTTGAAAATTCGCTCAAATTTGGCCAAGCCTTTAGGTAAGTGCAATTTGTATGAGACAATTTTCAAATATCACAAGTTGTATACAAAAAGCTTTCATACAACTACTCATTTAGAGTGGTTTTCATTTGAGTGTCGAAAAGTAATCTGTTTTGCACTTTCTACGCTAAATGATTGGCTTAAAAAACTCGCGCCACTTTTTCATCCAATCAGAAGTACAACCAAAACCAATTGCGACTTGCTCACTCACGTTTTACAGCGCTTTGCGTCAGCTACATGCCGGTAATTACTTCGAGTTTTGATTGGTTCACTGTATTGTCTGTGTCCTTTGTGATTGGTCAGAGTGATTACTTTGGTTTTGGTTTTACGACACTCAAATGAAAACCACTCTATCACATGACTATGAAAATGATGAACACACGCACATCCACTTGCACTGTATATATAAATAAAAAATGTCCGCTCTCAGCCAATCACAGCAAATCATGTAACAAAGTGGAGTACTGGTAAATAAAGATTCCTAGTCAAAAGATACTTCACCTATAGTTTCTAGTCATTCTACCTACATTAGCTTTACAAACTTCTCGATAAAATTTGTAGAATGGTTTATCAATCTGTGTCAATTAATTTTGAGATTGAAGAAAAAAACTTGATGCTTTAATAATACTTTTGGATCGCTCTGGGTAATCTGATCAAAGGTTGTTTTATGGCAAGGCCGACAATATTAACGTTTTAACAGAAGTGCTTCCTATCACAGAATAGGTGGCAGAGAACAATTGCAGTTACAGTACAGGATTATTGCTTAAAAACTGCAAGAGGATTGTAAACTTCCCATAAAAGATAACCATTAAGAGATACTCCTGACCAGTGCTTCGTCTTAACAGAGGCTGTTTCATAAGAACAACTACAGTATGATAACTTGCCCCAATCTTTCCACATGAGAAATTTTTAGCCGACACATATGATGAGTAAAATGAAGAAAACTGAGGATGAGCTAACAAGGTATGCTGCAGTCTATTCAACATCACACCTACATGTATGTAGCCATCATTATAAGAGTTTTCAATGTTCAACAGGGTCAGCTGTGCAGGACACAAATCACATGTGTACTGTACTTCTATCTTGACTGGGTCTTGTAACATGAATTTAAACAGGTTGTAGTCAGACATCTTAAAAGAAGTGACCTGAAGTCTTCATCCGGGTTTATAGGTAGCTGAAGAATATGACTTACACTGTGTCATGATACGACAATCACCTGGAGAGACAGGTTTTGTCAAGACTGCCCTCACTTTTCTTGATTGACAAACAAGAGTCAGAAACTGTTTTTGTACAAGTACAATGTACTTTGATGAGGCACAATAACCCACTTCTCCTTTCTTAGTTGCCAAGGGGACAGGACAGGAAGTTCAGGGCATGGTTTTCCACTTCCACGCATCTCACATCATAAAGTACTGGAGTCCAATGTGTTGCTTTTGCTATGATTGGTCTCAAGGCAGACATTGTGACAAGTATGGCCTCTTCTGTTCTTATTGTTCCACTTCCTTGACCAGGACAAGTATTAATGTAATGGTCAAACACTAGAGATGGATCATTTGCCGGCAAATTCTCATCAGACTCTA
>JAHPZR010051623.1:0-7500 GCA_019787425.1 Platygyra sinensis | reverse complement strand
CGCTCTTGTCGAATTCCGTCGGTTGCACGGCCAAACCATGTCTCCCATGGGCATAAGATTTTATGAAAGCATTATATTTGTTCATCTTTGAGAGTTTTGTGAACAAAACTCTCAAGAGAAGCATTTAAAGCTGACAAAAACTCGCGCTCTTCGCTCGCCTCGTCAGACGCCATCAGCTCGCGCCATTTCTTTCACCGGAAACCACACTGCCACACAGGTAACCTTTTTGTTTCTTGACCAATCAGAGAAAAGTCCAGATTCTGGACTAGGAACAGACAAATAGTCAAGTAATTGTATCAGGCGTACCTTCCCGCCGCGACAAAAAATATAAGGGACGCCTGATCGCAGGTTATTTTTTGTACGACTCTCACTAGTCAACAAATTCAGAGTTTCCGTACTGGAACTACGACAGGTTCGATTTAGACTAGAAATCAAACGGCGGACGAATGCAATGCCGAGTTTCGTTTCTACAGAAAGGACATTTATAAACTTGCTGAACAGCTACAGCTACCCGATGAGATAACAACTTACAATTAATGGTTTACTTTTCATTCATACCGTGTTGTGCTTTGACCGCTTTCAGTGTTGGTTGAATTCATAGCGTTTTCATGGCGCTGTAAGAGGTCGTTTCTTGAACGAAAACAGGCAAAAAAATTAAAATCAAACGTCAAGAATATGCCCTAAATGTGATACTTAAATTATCTGGCAAAAACACCCTAAGTATCGAGAGAAAACTTCCAAAACTAGCCTCACGTCTTCCTGTTTCCAAGACGCAGGCAAATCGCTCTCACCAACGTCGTCGACTTTGGTGCGACGCCGGTAAGTGCTCAGAAAGGCATGCGCAGTGAGCATGTCACGCAATCTAACGGCGGCGTCGTGGAAAAGTCGTCGATTCGTAAGCTCCCTAATTGGTGTTCACAAACAAGGAGAATTTCTCCCTTTTTGAAAATGTAAACATTTACTATAATTTGGGAAAGTCAATACGGTCCCAAGACAACGTTTTTTAAGCTAGGAACTCAAAATTAAGGTGGGGCCAAAGAAGTTTTTGGTCGTCCAGGCCTGAAGTATTGTCGTTTACAAGAGCAAAAGGAAAGTGGTGGGGTCGGTTCCCTAAGCAACTCTCCTAGAACTGCCACTTACAGACACCCAAAGTGTTAGTAGACATCCCAACCTAATGAAACTGCTGATTATTCTACTTAATTACACTCCCAAATGTAATGAGAACATCAATGAAAGACGTTTTCGGCCAATAAAATGAAATAAATGCGTCATTATGACGTCGTATTACGCTAGAGTATCTGTAGCTATATGCATTCATGTTACATTATCCTATACTAATTTGGTGGCCAAAGCATACGCACTTTACCTGGTGCGGGCCTCTGAAGGGTTTAGGGTGAAGCATTCAGGCAGTATTCAGTAGTCGTGTTTTATGGTGTGGTGTTATCCTATGCACACCTGTCCTGCAATGTGTTTTCTCAAAGAGAACTTATATACATTTGTTACATATATATTATACTTCTTGTGTTTGGATAGAATAGAGAGCGCTCAACTCTGGGATAAGCAATAATTATAGTGATGAGTGTGGTCATTCTTTGACCATATGAAACAGCGTTCGATGAATTGAGATCTTGCTGCCATTATTAACTATAATCTATATAATATATGTACCTTTCCTTAAACAGGATGTGATTCGGTGGTTAATAACACACTAAAAAGTCCTGGATATCCTAACAAATACCCACGCAACATGGACTGCAGTTATACGATTCCTATTTCGCGCAACCAGACGATGAAAATTTTCTTCATCGATTTTGAATTGGAGGATGAATCATCATGCAAGTAAGCACATAGCTGTTACCTTAAGCTTTAATCCCTACTGCTTTCTACAACACGATCTGTTACTTCCTTTAATTTGTCAAGAATTCATTGAAGTGGAGTGAATGAAACTTGATTAGACTGTTCTTGTTTTATAACAAAGAACAACAAATCAGAAAATAGTTACAAGGCTTACTAATTATAATATTCAGAGAACTCGGATGCAATCTAATGCTCTTGCAATGTTCTTTGGGGGTGGGGGGGGGGGAATGGAGAGGATACGCAGGCAACTCTGGTTAATTTAGTTTAGTTAAATGAGTTCTTCACCAAAATACAAGAACAAATAAATTCAAATAGACAAACAACTAACTTCAAATAGGAAAATAAATTCAAATTAATACGAGGTGTGAAGGCTAGGGGGAAAAGAAACAGAACTAGCGTCCCAATTGCGATCTAAACCACTAGTATACTCAACATACGCTTAAAATTAATGTATGAAATTAAAAAAAAAAAGTACAAGCAAATAAAAATGTAATAAATATGTAAATTATTGTATAATTATAAAACCTTGTTGGATTCTAGCCTGGAGGACTATAAGTTCCTCGCTTTAATCATGAATGTGCTGTCTTCAGCTAAAAGACAGTCAAATGTTCTGAAAAGTTGTTAAAGTTGATTTCCAGTCCGTACTGCGCACTCTCGAGAGTTTGTTTTGGTTTCTTGTTTTGCTTCATGTAAAATGTCACAAAATGTAACCATTTCGCAACTACTTACATGAAGTAAATTCAAAGTTTAAAAGCAACCGCCATTATGGATACGAACCGGTCGAAGCTTAATACTTCGTTCTTGCTCATATCACTTCATGAAACAACTTCACAGCTGTAAGAATCAATGAATCTGTTGGAAAAGGACTTTGAAAGGTCTCAAAGATAAGGTATGTGGTTCTTAACGAATAACATCGATTCGCATTCCATCGAGTGCGCCCGATAAACATTAGGATTCTGAGACTGCGCAGTTCGGACTGGAAATCATCTTTAACGTCAGTTAATAAATTAGGACACTTCTCATAGTTTCTTGACAAATTAAAGGGAGGGTTTCACGGCTTGGCGCATGCGCAAACTACAACGTTAATCAGTCAATTTTATTGTTTATAAAGCAATCGGAAGCGTGCAAAGGACTCTTCCAGGAAATTTTCGTTTGGGAATTTCTCGGCCAGTTACGAAAACATGCCGATATAGGTAAGATTTCTCATTAAAATTCCATTCGTATGTTCCAACTCCATGCATAAAGTACATTTTCGTTCTCATATCAACAAGATGTATTTCGGAAATCACAGACTATATTTTTGGGAAAGCGTAATGATAGCCTTTGAGTAGCTACACGGTGAATTTAGGATGGCACATCGGATTTGTTATTTGGACAAATTTGTTTACTCTGGAACGGACCAACGAGTAATGTACTCGCATCTGTTTGGTTTTAAAAAATGGGGTTACGGTACAGCTTGCACACGCGTCGAACCGTGCAACTATCCCTTAAATCACTGAATATTACGCTGAACACTGTGTGAATGGTAATGACGATAAACTGAACACAGTTGTAAAGTAAAATTAAAAGCATGATAGCGGCGCGTTATATGTTGTCGATGTTAACATTGCTTAATTATAAAACTGAACCAATTGGCCTTCACATGCATTTACATCATAGTAAGCAGTACATCTGAATTCATGGTTTCAGCTGCTGCGTTTAGTTTCAGAGATCGAGTAGCCATTTTCTGTGCATACTGATAAAATTAACCTTCTGAGCTCCTGTGGGATAGGAAAGAATGAAAGCCGTTCTCCGCCTTGCCAGCCTTACATCTTGTCCATCTCTTTGGCTTGTTGCTTTCCCCCAAGATGTAGACCTAATAAGACAAAATGCAAAAATTTAAGTAACCGTGGTATGTTGAAAGTAAATTGGTATATATGTGTTACAAGTCAATCCGTACCAAAAAAAGTGCCAGTATTCTCCGATTACAGTTCCGACCAAGCTTGGCTATAAAGGATTTGAGATCTCTGATTGCTGTATATATCTTAGTTAATGACCCCAAAGTAACTGAGTCGTGCAATAACGGCCAATTGTTTCCATTTCTTATGCATAGCTGGGACTATCTGGAGATTGTTAATGATAGAAGAAAGGTTGGTAAATACTGTGGCAATAGGGCTGGACAGAACATCCTTTTAACTGGAGACCAGATATTGATAACATTCCACTCAGACAGTAGTGAGCAAAGAAGGGGATTCCTGATACATTTCACTGCTGGTCCACACGGTAAGTACTTTTCCTAATTTCTATTGTTTGTTATATTATAAAGATGGCGATTGAGTATCTTTGTAATATCAAACAACTGTTAACAGACCTGTATATCGAATGTAACGTGGCTTAGTAGCTACACTTCGTCAAACTACGATTATGTCTCAGTCAGAGACTCGACTTAAATCACGGTGGAATCTGCAAGGTAAACCCTGAAATTATGTTGAGCTGTATTACTTAAGGTATTGGTGCAAGCGGTGTTACTGCTGTAGACATAAATACAATAGCCTACATTTGCTAAATATGGAGGAGATTTGTCCGCGGACATAATCTGTTCCGAAAAGTGATTATTTTTCTTAAAGCACAATTCTGCGCCACAAGGAGGCTATTGTGTTTATTATCCATCAATAATTGTTTCGCAACACGCGCAGTTTTGAAAATTAGTGTTCGGATATTCCCCAATTTTAGTTGGGGAATATTCGGTCAAGTGGCGCGTTTAGAGGTATCGCGTGCGAGCAAAAATATTTGACGGATTATAACAAGTACTAACAAGTAAATTTACACCCTTGCAGTCTCTTTTTTAAATAATATTATTTTGTCTTTTTTCGTTTTCGGTTTGTCAGCCTGAGAAAGGGGACTGAGACTCAGAACATCATGTTTTTATATGACGACTAAACGATGTCACATTTAAAAATGTCTACCATCTCTTTTTATTTATTATTGAAAGTTTCACGTTTTTCAAATACTTATTACAACAATCATTACCTAAGACAATTTACAGAGTTACAAATTTATATTCTACAAGGCAGAAAAAACAGCCATACATCAACATGCCCACACAGCACTACACAGCAGACAGATCTTTGCAACCAAAAAATGGCGAATTTTTATTTTTTCAAAATTTATTCGAATGAAGGCGGTTTTTTAAAGTTTGGCCGATAGGAGGGGCGCGTATTCGCGTATAGGAGGGGCGTGAATACAGTGGTGCAAGGAACACAACCTACTCGCGTCGTCAATAAAGTATCCGCGGGAAAATTGTAGCAATACATGGACGTGGACATAACGAGCTTCATCGCGAGATGGGTACGAATGGCGATGTTCCAGAAGAAACTGCTTATGACATGGCATCAATACGCATTGAAAATACATGGTGGGAAGTCAAACAAAGTTTGCTTCGTACAGGAACATCCAAAGATCTCTTCGAGCGCTATCTACGGGAATGGTTATGGCGTAAGCGCCATGGAGACGATCCTTTTGGAAACATCAAGCACATCGCCGACTTTATGAAGTACACAGAGATGCGTAAATTGTTCCTCGTACCACTGTATGCACTGTTCGTAATCTGATCGCCACTTCATGAAGGAAAGAAACAAAATACATAGCTTCAACGCATGGGACTGAATTTGAGAAAGGAAATCAAGGGGCTAAAAACGCGGAATGACACGATGAAGGTAAGCAATAATTTTATTTCACTTCGTTTTCATTTACACAATTAGTAAAATAGTCACTCAGCCGATTAACAGTTTATAGCTAACCGTAAGCAGCCCTAATTCGCTTAGGCCTAAAACATTATTTTCTAAGCATTTTGAACTTGCGCGTAAGCCAAAATCGTTATTATTTTAAGCAGTGCTAAGCCTGCGCTCATTTTAGAAATACGGTAAATGCGCCCAAAATTCTGAATTTCCGTTTTGCGAACTTAAGATTTTAAAGGAGCTCAGTCACGTTTGAAAAGCTTAGCTAAACTTTTCAAATTTGTTGTTGGCAATCCGTGTCAATCTTCTCCATCCTTAACCATTATCTCTTTGATGTTTTCCCATCTTTATAAAGTGTTGTTTTTAGGTTTTCGTAAATTTAACGGTTATTTTAATTCTTTTAATTCCCCTTTAATTCTCCAGGAAGTCGCTTCTTTTTTCAGTATTTTTGACGGAAAATTCGGAAATAAACTAAGTCTAAAGGTATGCGACAATGGTAAAATTTAAAGTTATTCAAAGCGAATAAGTCTCAAAGGAGCGCTATCGCTTACGCTGTGGTTTAGTTAAACGAAGAACTGTATGCATAATAAATGTATGGGGTTATACGAAATCTTGCCATTATAGGTTGTGGAACTGCCGGTAAGTGAGGTTGTATATCGAGACTAGGTGAGAAGACAATCGGCGAACACGCTACAGTTCATCAATCTACAGGTAAAAGAAATAGATTAATTTTGCCTTGCAGAGTATTAAATGAACTTCAATGACTCGAATTAAAATAGTCACAGAATGAGCCCATGAACAGCGGATGTCCGAAAAGTATATTTTGTAGGTCAGTACTCGGGTTATCCAAAAGTGCGCCATTTTTGTAATTTTCGTTAAAAACCTTCATGTGGCATTGTCAACCTAATATGTCTAAAAAATATATATCTGTAAGCGAAGATTAAGTTTTGGGTCCGATTACATGGAAATATATAAAGGAGATGGCGTATTGTGAGTAAGCGGTTTCCAAATATTAATACTCATTCCTTGAGTGCTGAAACCCATACATGCAGCTGAAGATAAACACAGTGAACATAAACCAAACAAGAGAACATGCACCCGAACTTAGATAAACTCAGTGAACACGAGCCAAACAAGAGACTAAATCCATACATGCAGCCGAAGATAAGCACAGTGAACACGAACTAAACAAGAGACTAAACTCTTCCAAACGTTAATTAAAAGATTTCATATTTTTTTTACAATTTATTGACATATTTTGTTTCTTTAATTTCTAGGTCCACGAATCTTCCAAAGAGAGCTGTCTTGTTAAGATTGTGATAGGGTTATGTGTATAAATTTTGTATGAAATCATATATATTTTCGAAATATCTGCCTCGTCAGCTCTCTCACTAAATTTAGCGAAGAAGTCTCGGATAGACTAGCCTGAATTTCAACCGCCTCCTCCTCTCGCTAAGTCTCGGGAGAGAGACGTCTGAAAGCACTGGGCCAACCTCGTTCTCAGGGTCCTCTCTCTACTTCGAGAAAGTACCCTGGTTAAGGCTGGCCACGTGTCTATGCATGCTAACCCAAGCCGCACAGAGGGTGGGTCCTCAACTTAATTTTGTCAACACTCTCTGGGGAGGTGGATGTTGCGCTGCTATACGGACGCTTTTTTGAAAAGGAAGCAAGTTATTTGTCAGAGATCCTGCCTGGCCAGCTGCTTCGGCTCTACCTGAACTTCTATGAGTGTGACATGTTGGCTGAGAGGGAACTTTGCTTATATTTCACTGCTTTTTTAAATATTAAACCGTCAACAACCTGCTTCGGATTAATTTAATCAGTTTTTCACACCGAAAGAATTAAATAACCGTGAAATTATCGATGGGAACATTCAACTTGAAGCTACTTTCTTGACCGAAAACTGGATTTTAATACCGCTAAACAG
>JAHPZR010051621.1:0-13670 GCA_019787425.1 Platygyra sinensis | reverse complement strand
GATTGAGAAGTTTTGAAAAGTGCTATCAGCTGTAATAATTGCTTTAGGTCAGCAGCTGAATCTGAAATAAAGGCATCAACACAGCTTGAAAAAAAAAGCTCTAAAACTGAAGACTCACTGAAATATTGCCTTTACAAGTGACGGCAAAATCCTTTAACAACTCTGCGAATGTCCCTCCTTTATCCATGTTAACTTACCTTTCTTAAGTACATGGACAATAAATATTATTGTCATGATCAGTGCAGTCTTAACATTTCTTTTGGGCAGGCTCGACGATCACACTGTTTACTGCACACAGCACACAGAGAGCCCTTGTGCAAATACGTTTTTCTATCTTATCATTTAAAGACTGTTTAAAAAACTGTTTCCACATGCTAAACATTTAACTTTGTTTTTAACCAATGCTCGCATTGTGGGATCACATTGACACAAATAGTATGTATAGTGAAACATTATTACTAGGGACTAAACGTCAGAACCATCCCTTCCATCCCTTCCAACTGCTTAAAGGTAGGATTCCATGTTCTCTGGCACTTCAGACCTAACAGCTAATTACCAGGTGAGTATTTCCATTGTGAGACAGTAAATCAGAAAAAAAAAATTATCATTGATGTCTTGAACTGTCTTTGAATGATAAATAGTCACTAACACTACTTTTTCATAGAAGAAATTGTTAAATGTGTCAGAAATGTCACCACATGCTTCTAATGACTGACAGAAAATTATGATTTTTTGGCATGCACATTGATAGCCAAAAAGTTGTAAGTATTAATAACGTAGTGCCAAAGTAAAAACGATGTCTATAGCAGACGTTTCGGGCCTCGCCCTTCTTCAGTGCTATGTTGAGGTCTGAATGGGACAAGTCATTGATAGCCATATCATTGACAAGCCAATAAAAGGCAGCCTGTGGTCCCCTCTTATGATGCATTCCTTTGGGGTGATCTGGATCAGGATCAGTGACCCAAGATCACTTAATTAAATCAAAAATGGTATATCAAAGGACCTGATAAATCCACTCTGGTCAGGGATTCATCATGATCAGCTTCTTTAATTTGATGCAAAATTATCTGAGTGATCTTGGATCAGTGATCCTGTGCAGGTCATCCCAAAGGAACACACCGCTAGCTTTTTCAACAATATGTTTCCCATTTCTTTTATCAGATGACATCCTAATGGTATTGACAGCTGTCATATTTAATATATTTTTAATTTTCCCCATCTTTGGGCTGCCTGTTGCAGTCAGGCAGTCATTGGAATTTTCCAAATTGCATTTACTGTATGTTGCTAACTCTAGAACAGGCAGCATGGAAAAGAAATTGGCCACGACTACCATTCCAGCTAAACCAGTGTGACATGAATATCACCATTTAAAGATGACTATGTGATAAGTAATCAGTAATTAATGTTGATTTAATGTGGTAAAGATTAAACAATACCAAAAAAAAATGTTCAAAAGTGTGCATAAGTAGCAATAAAAAGAGCACAATGTGCTTTCTAGTAGACTAGTTTATCTGTCAGAACAAAATGATATCATGATTAAGTACATAAAATTAATCAAGATTCAATTCAATTCTTAGTCTTTATTAACTTTAGATCTATTTCAATTTTGTCCAAAAGTACCCTTTACCGACACAAAGGAAAATAACAATGAAAAACAGTAAAGGATATATAAGGTAAAAATGAATATTACTCGTGATCTGTAAGAAGCTGAAAAAAGAATGACAACTCGTCAAATAACCACACAATGAGTTTCATCCAAAATAAAGCCAAGAATATTTCGAAGACAACAAAACGGTTGGCTTCAAACAATTTATACCGAAAACTTGACAAGTCGGGTTTTGGTCTTCGATCAGCGCATTTAGTAGCAACACAACTTACAACATCGGAGGATGGGCAGAGGAAATCAGACTTCAGAGTACTTTTGCAACTCTTTTGGGAACGGGAGCGAAGGTTCGCGTGATAAAAGCTTTTACTTTTTTTCAAGAGGGCACGGTAACGAATCCTGCAATCTGATTGGTTCTTAGCGCGGTCCGGATTTTCCTATCTCTGACCACGATCACCGTGACGGCCGGAAACAGCGTGAGTGAACTTGTCATGTTCAGCTAATTATCGTAAATGAACTAGCAGTGATCGTCGATCTTTTCCCTTTTTACACTTCCATGGACGATTAACCAACGGAAGTTTATCTCTATTCACTTTTTAATGGCAAGGAAAAACACTGTAAGTAGATTCAATTTAGTATTTTGTAGCTCTAAGAGTTTGTGTCGTTGTTTGTAGCTCGGCGATGTAATCGCACGTAATTTTGTTTCTCGGGACCGCTCAATAGTAAGCAAAAAGAAGTCCAATGCAGTCGAGTTTAACTTCTGTTATCGTTGCTGTAGTTAAGGGAAATTCTGTTCTCAAGACAATTAAGGCATGGCTCTTTCCTTACTGCACCAAAAACTTAGGGGATGGTCTATCATCTAAGGCTTTAACCACAGTAACCTAAAACCTTTGTCAGACTAATTGGCTTGCAAATCTTGTCATATTTAGCTGGATGACATATGCAAATTATGTCACGTGACTTCTGACGGCCAAAAGCTTCCAAAAGTTTTTTGGGCGAAAATGGGACAAGTTTAGATCAGGAGTCATTTACATTGAATTCACCCATATAGTTTAAAAAGTTAGCAGCAAAACATCTGTGCCCAGACTTTAAATGTTTCATTAATTTTGAAAATAAGCGGTATTTTGTACCAATTGCCTACTCCCCCAATAAAAGTGAATTCGTGATTGATGCTTTTATTTTAAAAAATCTCAAGTCCGGGCACGGATTTAAAGTACCTACTATTTTTAAGACATTGTAGAGCTTATGTCAGCTTCCTAGATGCTCTAAAAAGTGATGCCATTTTGCTTGAAAGAAATTTGAGCTTAAAATAGCTCCGATAAGTCACGTGATCTAATTTGCATATATCATCCAGCTGAATATGGCATGATTTGCACGCTTAGTCTAAAAAAGTTTTAGGTTAATGCAGTGAAAGCCTTAGAAGATAGACTACCCCCCCCCCCCCCCGAATTTTTGGGTGCAATGAAAAAAAAAAAATTGCCTTAATTGTCTTGAGTGGAAAATATTAGCGAATTATCTCGCTTTCTGCTTCTCAATTTACTGTAAAAAGGGCTGATAATATTTCGAGTGATTCGCAACGACTGACAAATAAATTCGTTTAGTAGTACAACTTCAAACTTTGCACGAAATTTCACACCGTAACAACACGCTTAGAGAACTAAACTAGCGAACTTAATGCAACTAACATAAAGAACTTCGAAATAAATCTGTTTTTTTAATGCATCTGTCTTTGTCTAGTATCTGAGTTACGCGCTTGTTCGTTAGGGCTGTCCACGAGTTGCTCCAATTTTCTCAAAAGGTTGCTTAAAAGTTGCTCCAAAACTCAAAAAGTTGCTCAAAAGTTGCCCCAAAATCCAAAAGTTGCTTTCAATTTTTTTAGTGTAAGAGAATGATTAACAACTTAAACTTAAGAAATAGAAAACATGTACCGTGTTTGTATCGAGTTATACAAACACGAGTGGAAGTTTGGGAGAACGAGAAATGCTGTGGGAACACGAGCCGCAGGCGAGTGTTTCCACAGCTTTTTCGAGTTCTCCCAAACTTAGACGAGTGTTTGTATAACTCGATACAAACACGATGTACATGTTTTCTATTTCTTTTAGAAAACACCACGACGAGAAAAAGGAAAACAACTTGTTAACTTTGATTATCGAAATGTAAATTCTCTTTGCTCGCGCCATCACTACGTCAACAAGCGCGCGCTAGTTCTGTGTCTCCATCGAGTTATACAAACACGATTTTCAACCAATCAGCGCGCGTGCTTTCTTAGGACTGTTTTCTAAAAAGATTTAAAAAATAGATTTCACTTTGCATAGATATTATATACACAATTATATCATATTGACCCATCAATATTGTAAGACTGAGTCCCTCTCAACCCAAATCGTAAAAATCTGATTCTCTGTATTGGCTTTCTATTACGATAACCTCGTGATTGTATTCGAAAAAAACAAACTTTGCTAATATGCTTATTAAATATATGAAGTTTCTCTGACATGCACGAGTGTATTTGGTATAAAACCAAAGTCTTTCACTCGAGCATGGATTATCACTCGGCTTCGCCATTTTGAATTTTTCAGCATATCTGATGACCACCTTAGGCTGCTACCACAGGCAGACCACTTAGGGAACAGTGTTTTTTTTTGTTTACAAAAGGTATTTTACGTAAAATCCTGCATAAAAGCAACCGATGCTTTAAATTAGAACATGAATGGGCGGTTTTTAATAGGCCACGTTCCATATATCAATATTCTAACATGGCTCCGAGGCTTTCAGGTCAAACTTCTATATTTGGTGTTGTTTTCTTTGTATCTAAGTCTCTTTAGGGAATTGAGAGACAAGAGAAACTTGAAAAGTTTGCAATTTTGACCCGAAAGCCTCGGAACCATGCTTGAATATTGATATATCGAACGTGGCCTATTACAAATTGCCTTAAAAAGGCAAGAAAATTATTCAAAAAAAGAAAAAAGATTCACGAAATCCGAAAAGTTGCTCGAAGGACTAAAAGTTGCTTCAAATCTGAAAAGTTGCTCAAAGGTTGTCGAGCAACTTATGTACTTAGATTTTTGGCGAATGGCTTGTAAACAGCGCGTAAGCCGACTCAATGACAAAGTTGCGTAAACTCACTTATAAGCCAATTTCATCGAGGATACCTAAATACCGAGTTGGGACTGGAGTTAGGATTCGACTTAGGACTAAAGCCAGCACTCGAGCCAGCACTCCAGCCAGGATTCAAGCCAGGACTCGAGTCAGGACTCGAGCCAGGACTCGAGCCAGGACTCGAGTCAGCTTTCCCGAGTGGTGCTCACAAGACCAGTGACAGTAAGCCCATTTTTCAAGCCACGGTCGAGTAGAAGGCAAGCTTCATTTTGCGTGACACGAGCCAGACAAGTATGGAACTAAAACAAATAACAAAACAGAATGCTGCATCTTCCTTTATAACGACGGTTACGTTATAAAACTCAAGTTGCTTGGGAATTATTCTTTACTTTAGCGAGTTTTTCCGACGGGAAACCACAGCAGTATTAGCAAAACACAGAGCGAAAGCGCTGAGCCATGCTGCATGTGGCAGTAACGTAACTTAGCGTTGGTCCGGAGAGGAAGGGGGTGAGGTAGGGGCTACATTGCACAGGTGGCGCAAGGCACATGGCACAAACTCTCACTGCGTTGGTTGGACTCAATGATTTAAGGTCACTCGGATAATAGGAAAGGAAAGAAAACGATGACTCCACTCTGAGCAAAGATTTATTGGTTCCTTGGATATGGCGCTTGTGCACGCGGCCGTTACAGATTCTACGTAAACTGCAGCATTTTCGTTTGGGGTCCTTTGCACCATTATGTTAAACTGTCCAGTATTTTTTGGGGCCACAGGTCTTTTCAGATCCGATATGCTGCTCATTTTTAACATGGTTTGGCCATGATTTTCAGTCCTGCGGGACATTTTGTGTCTGTCCACAGTTTTCCTTATCGCGGCAACGACATGATATTCTGGATTTTTCCTGTTGTCCCTTGTTACGCGTTTTGCATGTGACATTGGCCAATTGGCAGAGATTTGGATTCGAGTTTCATCTGAGGTCATCACCATCTAATGGTGAGTATATGGATTTCAGTCGACCAGCTGAATACTTCATATAGCTTGCTACACCGTGCTGACGAGACCCAATAAGGTCGAAACAGCTGTCCATGGTTGCAATTGTTAGCTTTCAGTTTGGACTCTATCATGTCGTTGCCCCTTTAAGCTTTTTACGTAGTATCAGCCTTGCATCATTGTTTGCTATTCTTTCCATTTTTGGCTGTTTAGATCTTTTTACAGATCCTACGTGAACAGGCAGCATTTTCGTCTGCGGTCCTTTGCATCATTATGTTAAACTGACACAAAAGCTCTTTTCTAAACGCTCCACGACTACCACGAGGGCTAATTCGTTATTTAGTCGTCCCGATAATGACCTCAGATGAATGCCGATGGTTATGTATTATAAGTACGCAGATTTCCTCATGTGAATCCCCTTGTTCCCGCAATTATACGTTCTTGCTCCTTGCTTGACTAATTTTTATTTTCCCTTTCCGATGTTCCCTAACACTTTTTGCCTTTGTTCTCCTGTTCCCCAAATTGTTCTCTTGTCTGGAATCTACTTTACTCTTTTTCTGTTTTAGTGCACGTGTTTCTATGAATAAAAATGAACAAATAAGTAATAAAAATGACCAGGTGTTAGACGGTTGCGTCATAAAGCTCAGGTTGATCGCCGAATTACACATTCTCTTTTAGAAAAGGTACTGTATATCAATAATGATAAGGAAGCAATAATCGAATGTACTTAATGCTTATGAATTATTCCTTACCTTAACGAGATTATTCCGACGGGAAACCACAACAGTTTTAGCAAAACACAGAGCGAAGGCACTGAGCCAGTCGCAAGTGAGAGTAATATAACATAGCTTTGGCAGCGCGTAGTTTAGAAGTCTTAAGCATATCCATGCGAAGCCTTTTCATACTGGAGTTCTTTCCTTATATATGCATTTTGGTTAGGTTCAAGATAACTCTGCCGGAGGGTTTTACGACTATGTTTCTTGAAGGACAACCTGACCAGTATCACGGAACGCTCCCTCATGATACGCAATTCTAACTGTTCATCACTCATATGCTTCCTAGATGCCTTTCTTAAAATGGCTGACTGTATCTTTTGACCAAAGGGTAACGCGTGCGTCTCTAGAGAACAGCTTCCATGCCATCGGCTTACTTTGCAAAGCGCGTATCCTTCTCCCCGCTATCAGGTCCTGATTAGCGAACGGTTTGTTGGCCTTGAAGGCCGAAATTTTCCTCCAGTTAGTTAATTATTTTCTCGCAAATTAGCAAGGCTGATTACATAGTATAGGGATATATTTTCCAATATTTCGGAAGGCACGGCCTTCCTTCTTCAGGGTGTTACAGAGATAACTAAAGTTTAAAACGTTACAAATTTAAAATATGGGAAATGTGATATGACTAGTGAAAAGATAAATAATAACAAAAGACTGATAGACTGGGTGAATCAATATCAGTATCTGGGCAACTGCGCACCTACCCCTCCCCTAACCCAACATGTTTACATGTTATAATAAGTTAATAAGTTGGTGTTACTGTTGGGTTAGGGGAGGGGTAGGTGCGCAGTTGCCCAGATACGGACATTTACCCGACAGGCGGTTAAGTAATAAGTAACGATGAAAGAAGTAACGTAAAAAGTTTAAAAATCTAAAAATAT
The DNA here is from genome assembly GCA_019787425.1 of Platygyra sinensis. Lineage (NCBI taxonomy): Eukaryota > Metazoa > Cnidaria > Anthozoa > Scleractinia > Merulinidae > Platygyra > Platygyra sinensis. The sequence goes on along the minus strand of JAHPZR010051621.1, from coordinate 6,329 downwards.
GGGAAATCATTACAGCCTGAAAAGTAGTAATGAGCAGCTATAAATAGTACAAATGACCGAAACATAGAAAGCTAATGCAAAAGAGACGTGCTAAGTTTCATCTTCCTTATTTAGACCATGAGATTCAAGAATTTGACCTCTTTCAATGAGATATGCTTTCCTTGCTTTACGTACACTGTCACGGTGAGAGTGGTCTAGTGCACCCCACGCCATATCATCATCTGCATCAAAGAACCAATAAATCTTTGCGCAGAGTGGATTCATCGTTTTCTTTCATGCTCTATTATCCAAGCAACCTGAAGTTCATTCTCTAGGATTGCATTGCCCATTCCTAGTGAGCATAATTTCACGTTTGACTAGCGTTCGCGCATTAAAAAATTGGCTGCTTTTTCTTTAAGGGCTGGACCTCGCCATAGAGGTAAATCGTCATTTTATCGCAAACGAGTATGGTGACCTATAATTTTTTTCTGTTGTTTTGAACTGAGTAATAAATGTCTCTGTGAAGAATAAATATATAGACCAATTCTCAGTGTACAACAAAAACAATCGTCGGAAACGTGAAATTAGCAAGCAATCCTGACTACAATCACGGTGCCATTATAAAGATTTATTGGATATAAACGAGGTGTTTTTGCTCCTAAACGAACATGGGGTTCCTTCAATTTTATCTCAAAATTTAAGTTCCTATGAAATAAACAAACACTTCAATGACAGGACGGAAAACCCGTGCACTGTAAGTAGCTACCGAGGTCCCATACAAAGCCTTAGAAAACTTTTCTAAGGCTTTGTATGGGACAACGGGAGTTACTTACAGTGCATGAGTTTTCCGTCATGTCATACATCGTTTTCACTATCACGCGGTAAAAAAAAAAATAAATCAATGAAAAACCATCCAATTGAACAGGCTAAGAAATTTTGATGTTAAAGAAGACAACACAATGAGACAATTCTCCAAGTTTTAGCCCTGTGCGTTCCTCCGAACTTCAGATATTTGTTGAAATGTTTCGCAGAATATTTTACAGAGCCTAGTATGAAAACGCCATGTTGGTGTACCTCCGTGGTACACCAATACGGCGGCCGGAAAATAGTGTAAACATCTGGAACTTACTTTGGCTATCTGGGCGACTGATTATCAGTACTGAGCAAACAAGCATTTACGTATACACTTTTCCTAATGTCCTAACTTCTGAACAGACTCAAAATCATGAGGTAAGTATATATTTTTCAACAAACTCGACCCTAGACTTGTGTCACGCACCTCCATGACTCTGAACTTCAAAATGCTCTGGTTTCCAAACAAAGTACACTATTAAGCTGTAAAATTGTAAACGTATATAAATATACCGCCTCTTATACCTAACGAAAATAAAAAAAAATGGTGGCTCTTTAGTTTGTAATGACGTCACGTGAAAACGTTCTATAGGCAAAGTTTTATAAAAATCACAATGCAGGTTCTGTTTCAGTGGAATGACCTTAAATCATTGAGTCTAACCGACGGAGAAAAAAGTTGTGCCATGAACGTTCAAAATAGGCCTTTTGCAACAAACGATCACATGCCATAAAATCCGCCATGCTGGAGGGCAAGCTCACTATTATTCCCGCACTAGCACGTTAAAACAAATTAAAGAGACATCAAACAGTCCTGCACTTTGTTAAAATGTCCCAGTGCGGGAATAATAATAAGCTTGCCCTCCAGCATGGCGAATTTTGTACCATGTGATCGTTTGTTGCAAAAGGCCTATTGAAGTACGAGAAACCACCTGTGCAATGCGGCCCCTACCTCGCCCCCCTCCTCTTCGGACCAACGCTAAGTTACGTGCGGCACGGTTCGGTGCTCTTTGTTTTGCTTTAATACTGCTGTGGTTTCCCGTCGGAAAAACTTGCTAAGGTAAGGAATAATTCTCAAGCATTAAGTTAATTTGATTGTTGCTACCTTGTTTTAAGATACCGCCGTTTCCTAAAAGCGAATTTTAACGTGCAATTCGACGATCAACTTGAGTTTTATAACGTAACTGTCTAAATGCGAAGCAGGTCAAATTTCCAAAATATGCCAGCTGTTCCTATTTCATAGCGGGTAGATGCCTCCAAATTCAAAGCCATAACTTCTTCTACTTAAGAATATGTCAGCAAAGCAAGCAAAAGTAAAGAGACGTGGATTCCGACGAATGAAAGTCAAATTAAGAGCAGCCGTGTGTTGATTTCCGAGTTGACATCAAAAGTCAAAGGGTCGCTCATATTGCTCAAGTGACCTGTATTGAAAATATTGTCAGAATTAGCCGTTTAATTTACACCAATCTTTTTTTCGCCCGACATGTAGTTGAAATGATTGTTCTTCCCCAGAGTATAGTCTCGTTGAGTGACGCCATGTACCAGAGCATGGGCTTAGCCAGGATTTTTCAAAGGAGGGGGTCACACTGACTCATACAGAGGGTACTCATCAGATTGTCACCTGAATATCGTAGGTTGTTTGCTTACAAAAGAAGGTTACAAAAGGGGTGTCACGGGCACCCCAACACCCCCCCCCCCCTCCCCCCGTCCTGACTACTCCCCTGCACCAGAGCCTTAAATTTCGTCTAGATTCACAGTTGGTAAGCTTTGTCGCAAAGCATAAATTTAAAAAAAAAATGGTCAAAAATTCAGGTTCAACTCTCTTTTTAATTTACGCCGGCAATAAGCAGAGGAAATGAGGTCTTTTGATTTCCTGGGTTGACCTTTTCGACAACGCTTTCACTTTTTAAACGGGAGCTTCCGGAAAATGCCCGATTTCGGTGTCAATTTAGGCCGCTGCGAGCGCAAAATACAGAAACAAATTCAAAAAAATAAATAAAAATCTAAACGACCTGAAACTTGTATTTTTAGAACTAGTTCACCTAAGGCTTTTATTCTGGCAAAGTTTGGGAAAATAGATTTTTTTCTATCTTGCATGACCGCAGTTGATCCTTACAGCAATCTGCTCTTAAGCTTTTCTGTAAAGTATAATTAACCCTTTACGTACTAGCGCCGTCTATGTACGCCCTGAATGGTCGTGCTCTTTGCACCACTTGTGACGTCCTCAATTTAAATGTTACCAGACATTATTGATAAGCGGATGATAGAGCTAGGACAGATCTATCCACGCAACACTCCTTTTTGACTATCGACGGCATTTTGACGTGGCCAACTAAAAAACAACGTCATCATGCTTGGTGCAAAAATTGCGGTTTTTTGTGATATCCGGAATAATCTTTAGACAAAGGTGCATTACGCATGTGCACAGCACGTGGTATAATCTGCAGATATAGTTGGAGAGCAGATTATACTATAATCATGCTTGTCCACAACATCACCTGAATTCTCAAAATAAGCAGGGGGCTCTTGGCCAATCAGAATGCTGATAGTGAATACAATGTATAATGATACCTATATTTGATCAAGTTCAAATTTTGGCACTTGCACCAAATCTAAATGTTCTACACTTTAGTACCTAATCTCGGAAGATTTATCAGCTTGATAAAAATATTGCTTTCTCGGCAAAACTAAGGCCCATGTACTGAATTGATTCAAATTTTTGAGTACTTTGGACTGTAAGCAACGGTTGCTATGGGTGTTGCTTTGTTGAAATATAGTTACAAAGATGCCTAATTTTTTTTTTTTTTTTCATTAGAACCTAAATTAAGAAGTAATTAGCGCAAAATCGTTTCAGAATGCGATTTGCAAATGGTCAGGGTTGTTAATTCTTCATGAGGGTAGAGGACCCCTTATGCCAGAAATAACGCAAAATGCGAGTCTGTACAAGTCTCCTAGTCTGCTCCGTTTAATGTTACTTTAGGACTTTGTGATGATTAATTCGTTAGCAAATAGATTTAGAATTCGCAACGATCGCTTCTCGGGACTGGGATAGTGTGGTAGAAACAGTCAACACACTTGAGTTTAGCTCGGCAAGTTTATTCTTATCCGGACTGTAGTTAGACGAGAATTCGGACGAATAAATCATATGTCGCTCAACGACGCTATTAGATTCAAACCATATTGTGTACCTAACGAGCTGCGATTGGCTCGTTTACTCGGTCTACCTGCTGCACGGCTACTGAAGCAAAAGGCGGTGGTGCCCTTAGAACTATTAACAAGTCTGTGACTCGTTATTAGAAAATAACTCAAAATAACTCCGAAAAGGCTTTAAAACAACTTCTAAATGATTCACAGAAACCTGTCCTAACAAGAAACTCTACCGCAGCCAGCCACACCGGTTACATTACGGGTTCGATGTCTGTGAATCCAAAGAACGGGTCCAATCAAATCTAATTAACTTATTAGAACAAAAGGTCCCTTAATCTTTTTGTTTCGCGTACTTAATTTAAGGCCCAGTAATGGTCATTATGTATCGCGTGCCTGTGTTGTTGTTTTGATTTTTGTAATAGCTAGGCGTCTCAGATTGTTTTCGAGTTCTATTCTGGCGGCAAACAAAAGCCTCATATTTTTCCAAATGACAAATTTGGCCGCCAAGAGATCGCAGCTTGTAGTGCTAAATTGACCATACTGGGTTTTTAACCCTTAGACTCCTGTGCCGCCCGTAACCGCCCGTGACGAGCCTTGGCCTTTCTTCCAATTCTGGCATCATCACTTTTGACCAAAATTGACATTATCTACACTGAACTTCCGCAGGAGGAAAAGATCTTTTTAATGATGCCTAGATCAGAGTTATCGGCCAAATGGATCCTGGGATATGCACAAAAATGCTCAAAAAGATGAGTGAAAAACTCAGAGCAAAATTCTTGCCACTACACCTAGCTGCTCCATGGAAAAAAAATCGGCCGCCTCAAGGACTCTTTCTTAGGAGTCTTTTAACCTCAAGCAAGCCCAGAAGAAGGTCAATCACTGCAGCAAAAAGAAAAGAAAAGGAGAAAAAGGAAAGGGGAAAAAAAAATTAAAAAATTCGGAAAGTCTAATTTCGATTTCTGCGCATGCCCGAGCAAAAATGTCATGATAAAACGCGATTCTTGTGGCAAGAAGGGCCAGCTGTCGTGTGGCAAATGCATTTTCCACCAGATTAAAGCTAATTTGGCCGAGATCCAGCCTCAAAACCACCAAAATGTCCAAAAAACGTATATATGGCAAAAAGGTCCAGACGTCAATGGGTTAAATAACCCTCCACATCTTCTTTTGAAGAACAAATAAGTTCTTGCAAATTCTCAAATGTTCACGGCCTACAAACCTACGAAGTCCTCTGTGTAAGAAATACCTCTGATGATTCGTGGAGCACTCACTCTTCAGGCTCACATTCGACGAATCTAGCTTACGCCCATGCGGAGACATGATTGGGGTGTCTCTTGCCTGGATTATCCCTAGACTAAATGGAGTTACTGTACGGCGTAATTGGACTCACGAAGTGCTTAACTCACACTCGCCTTTCGAGCAAAAACCTTATTTTCCCACGATCAAGATTTCCGTATCCAAAACAAACGAAACCGCCTTGCTTAGGTAATTTTGCAAGATGCGCGTGCTCCCCTCACTTAGACTCAACGCCTAACGAAACATTGCCGTTAAGCGAGGAACACGTTGGTCAGACAGTTGGCTAATAATCTGAAATGCCAAGCTTATTGGACACACGCGATATAGAAATCCATAGTTTTAAACACAACATAAGTCATTGCATAACTAATGAAAGTGTCCCATTGTTCGTAAATAAAAGAAACCAATACTTTCCACAGTTGTTGTTGACCAGTCGGCCGAGTAAGGCGAGTATTACGTATTAAGTAAGTAAATTATTGACGCAACAACAAAAATTTCTCGAAACGGAAACCAAGCTGCCGTATAAAGACAATGTCGAGCACCTAATTCCGAAACTGAAAGGTTCACTTGGAATAATAGTCCCTTGGTCGCTCATCGTAAACAAAATGAATTTAACCAATAATATGCGGTGCAAAAGTTTTGAGTGACAACTCTCTTGAGGACTACGCGTACCAGATGAGAGTCGTGTCACGAACGACTATACATTTTGGACGAGTGCCGGTTGTAAGTGTCTGTTGCTTAGCAACAACTTGGTAAATCACTATCGAACAAGTTAGTTCGATGTATGAAAAGTGCCTATAAAATGGCTGAACAATACATTTTCCGAGTCGAGGTAAAAAGCATCAAAATGTTCATATGTGACAGGTGTCCTGCATACTGCTAGGATCAGCACTGCTGAATTCATCGTGAGTAGTGATAAGTGAATAAGCTGGAGATGGTTAATTTAATTACCGAGCTCAAAATTTACCATCTTCATGATGAATTCGGCAGTGCTGATCCTAGCAGTATGCAAGACACCTGTAACATATGAACTCAGTAAAATGAACTTGCTCTCCATGAGT
>JAHPZR010051619.1:7500-18781 GCA_019787425.1 Platygyra sinensis | reverse complement strand
ATTAAACATGCAAAACATGGCATCTTGCATTGATAATTAGCGAGCCTCTTATCGAGCGGTTAGTCCTCAATGAATTCATCACAATATATTAACAATTTCTCGCTTGGATAAAACTACGTTTGGAAATTTGGCCAAATTAAAAAAAAGGTAAATAACCTTCTCGGAGAAAACAGTCACCTGAACACCACGAGAAAGGCTAACGTTTGATATTTTTGTTTACATTATTTTCTATGATTTTCCTTTTAAAACCACTAGTCGCTGGTGGAGCAGGTGTTTTGGAAAATGTTCTTCAAAGCATCGCCAGTTAAGAATCCAAGCCCAAAGCTTTCCGTTGTTCCTCGTAGTGTGCAATATTTCGTTTCATGATATCCATACATGGTCCTAGAAGCCTCTCGAACGCGTCTACATTCAAACACGCGCACTTCACTTCACCGCCATCCGCGAACACAGAGGCGGAACGCGGGTTCTTTGTTACAAGCGCGACTTCGCCAAAGTAGGCTCCTTTCTTTAGATGTGAGATTTCTTGGCCTGAAACCGTGACGCGAACGGTACCTTGCTCGATAAAATACATACAGTCCGCCTCGTCGTTCTGTTTTATAATACACTGGCCTTCTTCGAAGATCTTTGTTTCCAAAGCGTCGGCCAAATTCATTCTCTCGTAGGCCTGTAGTTGTGCTAACATGGGTACGTTCTCGAGAAGCGCCTCGTACATTTGCCGCTTCCTCGCCGCGGCACCGACGACAATTCTCCGAAATGTCGCTTGGTCGAGAGCCCAGATGGTTCCTTGGGATTTAGCTATGATAGTAGCATTTCTAGGGCAGTTGTACATGAGAGCAAGTTCTCCAAAGCTGCCCGCGTCCTTAAAAGTGTGAACTTTCACTTCCTTGCCGTCTTTCTCGATGAATACATCGAAGACGCCATTATCTATCACATAGAAATTATCTCCATCCGCTCCCTGGCGAATAATTTCGTCTTCGGGGCTAACTTTCCTCTCGAACATTGCATCAAGAAGTTCCTTCATCTGCTCACGGTCACATGATTTGAAGAGCAAAATGTTCTCGACCGATTTCTTCAGGCGCTGTAATTGTTCGTCTGTTTTGGGGTGGACTACAGCTTTCGCACTCGTGTCATTTTCGTTTGGGTTATAAGCTTCCGCCGCAACTGCTCGTCTTCGTCCACGAGCAGGCATTTTCGGCGGCTCTTGAACCTCATCCTTGTCTTCCACGGACTCCTTTTTCTCTGGTTTCGACGTAGCCGATTCTTTTCCGGCTTTGCTGTCCTTCTTCTTTCTTCCTAATCGCAACATGTTGAAGTAATCAGCTGCGAAGTCCACCAAATCGCTTGGATTCTCCTGTATGCACTTGACCACAAATTCCTCGAGTAGATCAGTTAGCCCTGGGGGAATAGAAAACTGAACGGTGGTTTCCATTCTCCGGTATCAATTTACTGCTCGCGTTTTCGACGCTACCTTCGAGTTTACACATCTCTAGTTTGTGTTCGCCTCTAGGCAACGCGCCCAAACCTTACGCGCTGGAGAATCGACACAAGGGATAAGTCTGATCCACCAATAATCGTATGTTCTTTGTTTGAGTGTGACTTGCGTTGAATCCGGCGTGTTTTCAAACAAGCCCGTATTAAATTAAGTAAAAGAAAATCTCCGTCTTCGAGGAGATTTTCGAAAGAAAACTCTTTTCTATGCGGTTTGAATTTAAACAGCTGTCACTCCTTTTTGGTGGGCTTTATTATTCTCCCTGCATTATAATTTCTCGTAACAGGTGACGTCACCACCTCAAAGTGCGAGAAAAAGCAATAGATGTTATTTCCTCGACCGAAATGTTGCGTATTTATTTCCCCGTGTTATTTGACCTGTCTCATAACAGATCTCATATTTCTACCGAGTGGTTAAATGATTTAAAAAGTCTTCGACAGATGAAACCCAAAATAAGTATTTCTTTTTCCAAAGGTGAAACACTTTGTAAACAAACCAAGTCCGCCTATTTGAAGCATTATGCTAATGAGCTAAGGTTTGAGAACTTCGGGTGGCACGGAATACAAAATTAACTGTCAACCTTATGGTAATTCAACAAGACAATTGTGTGACTGACGGCTCAAAATATAACAATATTTCACAGCGGGGACAAATAATTCTCTGGACTGAATATCCCGGGTTTTTTTTAAGTAGGCTGTTACTAACTGTTAACTAGGAAATAAATTTTCACAAACCAGCCGCGGCGAGATTGGTATCAGAGGAAAGATTTCGATCTGATTTTTGTGGATATTGTTAAAATAGCCATAAATTACCAAAGACAACTTGGAAAAAAGTTGTTTTGTCTTGCAAAATTTACTGACAGTATCAAAGACACGTTTATCACGGAAAAAAGACAGCTTTCATTGCATAAGTTTGGTTAATAAAAAACGTCCGAGCCATTGCATGTCATGAAGTATCTCCTACTTATGGGGATTTTTAATTTTCTACTCTTCTCTTTTTTTCTAGCATTGTGTAAATCCTAATGGTGTACAGTAGAAACGAAGGGAAGGAAAACCCATACGGAATATTTAATGAAGTCGTATGAATTAATTTTAAAGTCAAGTGGCACATTTTTCGTTGGATCCCAGTGCAATCTTCAGTTGAAAATACCAAGAACTGGTACATGTAAATAAAATATAAAAGGAAGAAAATTTAAGGGTTTCTTTGGTAACCCAAGGAATTCAAAGTGGAACATACAAGGGCTAAATGTTGAAAAGCTGCCAGCAGCTGGTACGAAAAAGACAAATTATAACAACGCTCAGCATGAAATTCGTTTTCCCGATGTCCTCCCGCTCCTTACTGAGATGCATTGAGAACTGACAGTAAACGCAGAAACATACCGCGAAAAACCGAAATTAAAGTACACGCTTGCAAGCCGATTTTGGATCCAGGGGCAAAAATGCTAAAAACAAATCACTTACGATGTGCTCAGTTGGACGAGAATAAATTTAGAAAACACCTGAATCTGCCGAATGGCTGTGACTTAGCCGCACTTGTCTGTCTTAATGTATGGAAAGCTGTTCTTTCTTTGTTAAAATATCACATCAAGTTGTTCGTAAATATATGTCGTCTGACATTTCTTTCTACTTAAGATGTTTAGTTAAAAAGAGACTATTCCCAACAGGAGATTGCTTTCCAGGAAGTCCAATTTGTCTCTCAGAGCTTCTAACCTTTTCGAAGTAAATTTACTGAGTTTCAGTTACGCAAGAGAGATTGAGTGGGGACGACTTTTAATTAAAAAACACAAACTGGTCTTGATGTCAGTTTTAACCAAATGAGCTTTCAACACCTAGACAAAGCCTCGCTAAAAAGGTCAGTGAAAATATAATTTACACCGCCGGCGCGATTGATCGGCTCCGAGGAGACCACTAAATCAGTTTACACGGAGGCCATAGCATTTTAATTTTCTTTTCAATCTGCGAAGACCTTCATGCGACGACAGTAATTTATCATGAGGGGCCGCGCCTTGTTTGTATAATACAATAAACGAGAAGTCATTGAGCAGATGTTTTGGCGTTTTTTCTCCCGTTTGTTATTATTTCAGACGAAGTGAGGCGAGTCTGAAACGACCGAGCAAACAGTAGTAACGTTACATGATTATAAGGAGTGAGCGTCACTGTTTTTAACTTTCATTGTTATTTTTCTTGGTAGTTCTTGTCAAATCCCTTTATGTCACCGACTCGCATAATTTTACCTTTTATTTTGGCGACAAGGAATCCGATAATCATACCTCTTTAAATATTTTTACGAATTACTTCTGGGGATGAAAACTGTTACCCTTCAAAATGGCGCTGTTCTTTCGAATATGACATCGCTATGTAATGAAGGCGAACGCTACCATGTCAACGAAAAGAAATACTCTTCACATCATCGCCCAGATTGCTTGTTGTAAAATACACGAAATATATGTAGGAATAAAGACGTCAGTTAAGAGCCGCTAATTGTCAATAAAAGCGAGAAGACCTGAAGAATCTATGTATTAAAATGAAAGTGAAAATCAATTAGAGTGCACAGCACCCACAATAACAAAAAGTTCGTGAAATCAATACCTTCTCCCTCTCCCTCCCTCTCTCCCTCTGATTGCGGCTGGTCCGTGACCCACCTATGCCACAAACTTTTCCACTGAGGTAGAGTCAACGAATGAATTTTTTGTCGACGCTATGTTAACTCACACACGAGACACCTTTGAAATTCTCCAGTCCTAATCTAAGCGTAATTTTTGCACAGGTCAAGCGAAATATTTAACAAATAAAGAAGCCTAAGCCGTGTATTACACTGTGATAAAACACGACAGGCATTTGAGAACACGAGGGAAATGTAGAAAGCACGAGCCGCAGGCGAGAGTTTTCTACATTTCTCGAGTGTTCTCAGATGACTGGAGTGTTTATATCACAGTGTAATGCACGGCTTGGGCTTCATTTGCTTTATGATATAGATTTTACGTGCGCAAAACAATAAAAAACGCTTTTTCTATGTTTTATACTCTGATAAAACATAGGTTTTTGACCAATCAGAGCGCGCGCAGGGTCCAATCTATGTTATAAACTTATCTATATCCAGTGTATTGAAGTATCACTCTGATTTCAATTCTAGTCGGTCGAATTAAAAAGAAGTAGAACTATTTTGCTGTTTCATGTTGCCGGAATTAACCTCACTAACCCTGGATATTTATTTACTAAATCGCAAATATAACTCTTGGCCATGCAAGGAACCGTGTTTAAACATCTGTCTAAATATAAACTTACATAAACCTGATGCAGATGAAATATAAAAGAGGGCTTTTTTTCAAAAAAACTGTAAATCAATTTACCTTGCTATATTAAGTCAGAATACTCGGCTAATCTGCCGTGTGACAAACACTTTTTAACATCCAAAACACCGCATAAAGAAGAAAATTATCTACCATTATCTCACGTCAGTAGTAAAATGAGAAATAATATGAAATTGTGTAATAAGTAGTGTAACAAAGTGAGATATTAACAAGAACAATTAAGGAAGAAGGCGTGACAAACAAACAAACAAAAAATAAAACTATTTAAGCTAAGAAGAGAGACTGATTAATATGAAAGGGATAAATTAAGATGTTTGACTTGGGAATTTAAAGACGGCTGTTCCCAAAGGATCATCATCATCAGCATTATTATTATCATTATCAAAAAGCTAGCTAAACACTCATAATTTCCAGAACTTTCCTTTTCTGACATGACTTTCTCGCAAATTGCCCTTGATCTTGTGGTATGAACTCTAAATTTTCGACCAGTACTGACCCATCATCACTTTTAACAAACACAGAATTTCAGCTATGTATGCCTTTTTCTAACTCTTTAAGTCCTCAATTTTTTTGACTCATTAACAAACAAGGTCACTGACAGTCAACTGGCGTGTCATCCAATACACCCTCCCCTTCCCCGAAACAGAGAAGAGAATATTTGTTTAAAATTAACCGTTGTGCATCACCTTTTTGCGAGTGCGGTCTTGACACTGAATCAGTGAAACACTTCTTTTTGTTTTGCCCCAGGTATGCCGCGCAACGTAATCTTCTCCTTACCTCCGCTGCTAATATTCTAGGTGAAACGTGGTCATCCAGCAGCGATGCTAAAAAACTTAATTTTCTTTTGTACGGCGTTAAATCTGCAAATTATGATATCAACTATGCACTATTTCGCGAAGTCCAGACTTTTATAATCAATACTAATCGCTTTTCGATGGCCACTGTTTAATTGTTTAATTAATACATTTGTAATTATGTAAATTTATTTGTTGTAACTTAGTCTTTGTGTGCTGTTTGTGTCTGTCTGTATTTTTTAGCCTGATTATTGTATTATTGTAAGCCCCCTTGATAAGCCTAGGCGCTTTTGGGGCAAACAATAGAAAATATGTTTAAATAAAAAAATAAAAAAAAATAAAAAACAGAAAATAATCCTAGGTTTTTAATGCGCTCATAGAAAAAAAAAACTAGGGAAATATACACAGTGAAAACTGCTCCAGTCTTCTAGCATATTTATTCTTGGTGAACCTGTTTGAAATAGATCAATTTCGATATATTAAAATTCAGCTTCGCACTTAGACTCGTTTTGAAACAGAGACACAAGAGAACTCGGAAAAGGCCTATTCAATTCCCCAGAGCCTCAGCACGAGGCTCTGGGGAATAAACCCCACTAAACTCTGTAGTTATTCCCCAGAGCCTCGTACTGAGGTCTGTTGTTTTATGCTGAATTTTAATATATCGCAATTGATCTATTTAAATCAGATTCACTAATCGTTATTCATATCTCATCTTCACCTTCGCACGCGGTAACTACCAAGTGAAGGGAAAGTAAAGTTGCGTTCTTGATTCTTCGTTAATAACCTTCAAGAAACAGTCAACGTGAGGAAAAATGTTAGTTTTGGACAACGACAAGGAGGCCTTTGTCTTGCTGTGCACTGAAAGGGAAGTGACAAGTGGTTAATGTGCCAGTTGGCAGAGGAGACGAAGACTTGAGAGCACACTGGCCACAGCGTCGAGGTAACTAATTATCGTTTCCTTACATTGAGCCTTCTCTATGCCTGTTGTTTAAAGACGTTTATTTCAGTTCTTTTGAATATTCGCACCGTATGGTAGAATTCAAACGGTTTGCTTCACTAGGTCGAGACCGAATTTAAAAAGATTGCATGCTTGAATGTTGTTTTCTTGGAATAAGATACTGAAAATGTCCTAAAGCCAGATATGTTAATAATATCGTTATTTTATGGTGAATCTTTTTTGTCTCCGTTACAAAAGGGAAAAATTGTCATGTACGAATTTTTATTTATAGTAAATGCCTTTTAAAAGTGAATATTTTTCTCATGAAGATTTCGTTTCTGAGACAGCCTGCTGAGCTGGCAGGTTCTCGTGTTTGAGCCGGGGACGCGAGCAAGGGAGCCGGGGACGCGAGCAAGGAAGCCGCGAGAGACATGCATGGACTTCGACGAAAAACAAATATCTCACTCTTCACTATATCTGACGCAAGATTCTTATAGTTAAAGTCATTAAGTGTCTTAAACAAGAAGAACATGCCATATCCCGACTTGACTTGGCTTTGTTTTCATTGATGAGAGTGTTTGTTCGGAAGAGTTGTTTAAAATTCTCTAGCACAGTGCGTGATTGAAGTGCATAGTACATTCAATTGCAATAGAAGTACATAAATTTTTAAATTATTGTTTTAGGACTTAAACATTTTCAAGGGGAAGGCAATAGGATAGATATATTTTCACGAAATTAACGAACCATCTATCTATCTGTTTTTACGAGGCAAGTGGACACCGTCGGCATTCTTGTTAAACTTCGCTGAAATAAAGATTGCGCACACCGTATCAAGAAAAGGGGCCCATTTGCTGATTAAAAAGTTTTAAACCCTATATGGTAATCGTTAACAATGGGAGCATCAGTGTAAACGATGGCAGCATGAGCTTCATAATACGCAAGGGGCCTTTCGAAATTTTTGAGTAGCATACTAGTGGGAATTTAAAATGATAGGAACGACTGAAGTAGAGACAAATTCTCCCCAGTGGAGGTCACACTGGTAACATTTTTTCGGTGCAATTAATTAGCTTTGGGTACCCGGTAGGGTCAATGGTTGCTCTCATAAAGTAACAGCGTCGGCTTACAAGTCTAATCGGCAATTTTCGCTTATATATCGCTTAAACTTGGCAAAAGATATATAACATCCCTTTTTTTGTAGCTTGTGGCTCTCTTTTCTTGACACTGAGCTACCGATGAGAACATGCGTTGGCCCGGGATTAATGTCTCGAAGCGCTGCGAGTCTTGCGCCCACCGTTCAATCACCTGCCTCGATTAGCCTTGCTGTTTGCAGGTGGTGTGATATTTGTATATTTAATGTAAGAAATGAAGATGTTGTTGTTGTTGTTGTTATAAACTATGAGCGGTACTAATTCCCCAGTGCGAACAATGTATAACATTTAAGGTAATTCCCTTGAAATTGTTCTACTATCAAACTTTTATTGAAACTTAGCTTCATTAACAGTCATGTTATGAACATTAAAAAATTGCAATAAAAAATGGGTCACGTGCTTTTTTTAATTTATTTACTTTACAAAATTACAATTACATTATTTACACAACTCACGTTACAATACTCAAAACTCGATACACGAGCTCAAGTGAATTAAGGCCTGGGTCTCTGTACATTTTAAGGGGGGTGGTCTAACATGAGAGAAATGAAAACTATCTCCAAGATGACAATTTAAGGTCAATTGTAAGCATAAGCCCTGCAAAATTGAGTTAGAATATATTTCATATGTCTGTCACGTGACTAACCACGCCCAACTTTCCACAAAATGCTTTGACTCGAAATTCCCACTATTTAGCAATAAGCTACTGAACCAACTTTTCATCTGAATAATGACCGATAATACTTACTTTGAAAAACTGCCTGGAATGAGGCAAAATGATTTCATATGTTCTTAGTGTTACAATTTAAGCTTGGGGAAGGACTGGCACTAGCAGAAAACAGCAAATAGCAATGGATCAGTTTTACGTTCAATGCCATTCCAATCGGATTCCTTTACACCTAGTCAGAGTCAAAGATTTAATGCATGAAAACTTAATTTTTCTACGTCTCTAATAGTGGGAATCCAAGTGATAGTTTTTTTCGCATTTTAGGGCGTGGCCAATCACGTGACCCTGTGGTTCCAAAGAGAAAATGGTTAAGTTGCTTCGTTTGACACAATTGAGCGTGTTAAGCCCTGCTATTACGATGGAAAGCATGATCACTTAAAAATCGTCCCAATTATCGCAACAATTTTTGACCCAGGCCTTAATTCACCCGAGAGCTCACCGTGCTTGTTTAAGAGTCACCGGGCTCTTAAAATGGGGTATTTTTACTGGTTGCGCTTTAAAATTTAGATCACCTTCAAACAGAATTAAGTCTTGGTTACTTGGAAGACGCAAAGTTTTATCTTGAAAGCAAATCTTCATTTATTGACATAAGCAGTATTGCTTCATTTAAGCTGATTTTGATTGCTTGGTTGCGGGAATATTGCACTTTTCCGGGCAGTTCCGTGGTCAACTTGAAGTACGCGCCTTGGCCAAGGTACACCCAGTTGGGAACTATTTTCCCCAAAAAATCATGTTCCACCATTAAACTTTTTTTCTTCTCCAAATATGTTCTTTACTAGACTGTTCTTAGCAAATACTTGAAAAAAAAATCGGGGCTCACTTTGCTCGTTTAAAGGAGAATTTATTTCGCTTTCGAGCATAGTTTGAGGGAAATCTCTTCCCTTTTGTACGTACACGCGCCCACGTGCGCCCGCTAATGACGCGAAAATCGTGCGCAGTAGGGATACGCAATGCAATACTATGGAATTACCTTGATCAGGACAATGAACAAAACTAAGGAAACATACAGGACACGGTACAATAAAATTTGCTTTTTTCTCTGCAAACAAAGCCATAACTTCCCATCGACAATTGTTGGTACCATTCCTGTTAACTATGTTTCTACTGCACTGATTGCGCAATCGCGCAATCCAAAACTTCTGCTTAACAAAAAAACTAGAATCCATATTTTGCGGAATCTCTGGCGTTTATGACCTTATTTTGGATAGATTTCCCAAATTTTTCACAAAATGACCCATCTTTTGGAACATTGGGTGAAAATTGTGGATTGTCCACCGTAAAGTGATACGAAAGCTTTCGAATCTCTTTACGGTGGCCAATTCACATTGTAAACCCAGTTGATAAAATGCAAATTATCTTCCAAAAAAAGGCTCAATATTAGGATTTTCAAAATCATTTTCCTTCGCCATAGAAAAAAAATATATCAGTCCTATAGAAGCCTCCCACCAGAGGAACAACAGAAAATAAAGGCCATTCTGTACATTATGGACACGTTTTCGGTTTCAGAAGAAACCTACCATGAACTGACACGACAAGAACCAGCAGTGCCACGAACATACCTGGTAAAACCTTGCCAGCAAACCCTAGATGACCAGTGCAATGTCACTAGGACTCCAGGAGAATGCCCTAGAGCTGAACTCCCATTCAAGCTTCTACTTGAAAATGATTTAAGAAGATATGTAAGCACTGCCACGGCTTTCTCTACTGGTACAAAGGTTTACTGCTTTAGATTCAAATTTCACAAAATGCTACATGGAACAAAATCATGGAACTGGAAATAAGAATGACCCATGCATATAATGTTGACAAATATATCTTATTGGACGTTTTGTTGTGTAGTATCGCTGAGTATTTTTACGAGTTGTGCCTTATTTTGGCGAGCAAGGTAGGGCGAGTCAAAATACAAACAACTAGCGAATTTCGTGGATGTTTATTTACAGGGAATGCTTGATAGAAGTATGTGAATCGGAACGGAACTGGCGCGGGAAATCCAGCTAACTGATTGGTCAACGGCAGAAAACCTGTCTTACCGGTCTTCTGAGTTCAAATACAGCGTGATATTTGTACTCGTCTCAAGCGCTATTTGTATTCTGCGAAGTGCAGTTGGATAATAATTGCATCTATTTTGTTATCCTTGGTTGCAGTTAAAGGATTTAGTAGAACCAACAGTTAAAGTTAAGATATCCGAGGATGGAGCACGGATGTCACATACAAGTTCCCTGTTTGTATGTTCATTATCATTACTTGAAGAGGGTCAGCGGATGCTGTCCAGAGCGGGTGTTAGCAACAAAAAATACATTCTGCTATGATCAGTGTAAAACTAGTAATAATCACACATAAATGGAGTGCGTTTGACACCTTTAATCTTTAATATGTAATCATTAATCAAAAGTAAAAAAAAAACCCTGGAGGTATCAGGTTTCAAGAACGTGTAAGTTTTTTCTCTTTTTTGGTTTGTTTCTTGTTTATAAAGATTAATACAAGAATGTTTTCAGATGATACTTCTTTCTTATACATGTTCTCTAATTATACGTTAAAGGTAACCACGCCATTGCCGTTGTTAAAGGTTTAGGAGATTACGAGACACTGAAAAATGGTCTCGAAAATGTGCGTGAGACACTCAACCAGCTGGTAGAGAAAGGGTACATGATCATTGATGGAAAGAAAGTCAACCTCCATTTTCATTTGGGAGGTGAATACAAAGTAAGTGAATAGACTGAGATAAGTCTTCTGAGTGTTACCTAAAATTCATTTAAATAATAAAATATAGATAATAATATTATAATAACATTAATCTCAAAAAAATAATAAACTATCTTTACTTTGAAATACATGCAGTTCCTCTTGGCTGCAATGGGCACGAAAGGTGCGACATC
>JAHPZR010051618.1:22500-24917 GCA_019787425.1 Platygyra sinensis | reverse complement strand
AAAACTTTACTGCCCTGACGTCATTGTAAGTTCACAGGAAAGGATCTGAAGATGGCATTACATATTTACGAAAAAGAGTTTATAGTTCCCAAAACGGTATCACATTGTAAAAGTGAAAAATATGAAACATTTTGTGCCCTCGAGCTTCTAATTTGGCGCCGAAATGGGTCGCCTTCGTTCGGCATGGCAACTCGCTCGTAGTTCGTTGAGTGTCGCCAGGAAGGATAATAGTTGTCTTATTTTCAACAAAATATGTTGTTCCTTGTCCAATTCAACCCAGAATTCTCAAGTCAACTTCTGGAAGAGACCAAGGAAACCTTGGTATTATCTTTACTTTTGGTAGCTGCTACGAAACTGGCAATTTACGTGTCGTTTCCTTAGGACAGCTAAGTTTTGACTGCCGCTCGTATTGCGGGCTCAGCCGCCTTATGTAAGGCTACACTGAGAAAATACAATGATGATATAATATATGACGAACAGGCGGAGTTTCCAGATTTGTTGAAAAGAGGGTTGTGCCCTTTTTCTCTTACTGAAGGAGAGGCCTTGTGCCTGCGTGATATTCAACTCTTAACTACACGTCATCGGGCAGAATGCTTGGACATCATTAATTATTCATAACCACTGAAGCGGGGAAATTTGAATGTGAGCGCCGCTCATTAGCCCACAATAAGAGAAGAAAGAGCCGAAATCAGCCGACCGGCGTTAATAAAACTCGCTTCCCAGATTTACAGAAGGAACAACTTAAAAACCCAAGAGCGGGCTTTTGAAGAGGAAGGGTTAATCTTTCATTTACACGTAAAAGTAAGAAGTTTTACAAAGTGTAAGGCCTATCCCTTTAACCTTGAAAATGACAAAAAAACGGGTATTTTTTGTATGGAAGCCAAATTCCAGAGCGATTTTCTGAAAACTCAAACTAGCTTCCAAAAACCCAAGAGCGGGAAATGGAAGATGGATCTTTCCTGAAACAGAATCCGTTTTGATTTTGAAAATTAGTGAAGGATAACCACTATCCCTTTCAGTTCTAAAATTTTAAGTCGGAGTTCCGTTCGAAAATGGCGCTGATGCCATTGTTTTCAGCCCATGACTGAATAACAATGGTTGCCAATACGAAACAAAAGCCTACTCAAGAAAATCATTTATTTGACTGACTGAATCTTCCCGTGATCGGGTTGGACGGACAATCGGCGAAAACATAAGGAGATTTAAACGAAGGATGGAAACGATAACCAATGGAAAAAAAAAGGAAAACTATTCCGATCAGAGACGTGGATTAATATTACGATCAATCCCGAAGAGATCGAGCAGTCGCCAAACGATACAATAGCGCAACTGATCTAGACTACATTAGCTTCATACAATCTTTAAGATCATTAGTCTTTGCGATCAAAAGTCGCCGGTGATCGAAATACGCTTGTAATTCGAAATGAACTGGAAATTTCTTTAAGTAAAGTAAAATTAGGTAAATTAAAAAGTAAAGTGAAGTAAGACATATGAACTCCAGCAGGTCGGGCATATCTAAAATCTACTAACAAAACCAAGGTCGAGTGTTTATTTGTGTTTGTTTGTGTTCGGTAATCGAGCAAAATCGAATATTTTATTTACTGTGATTGATCTTGATCGTTTGATAATCAAACATTCGACTGAACTCGATAATCGACCGTTAGGCACCCGAACGATTGGTGTTAGCTTGGGCTCGATTACCGAACAATTCGATTGGATTTGCCGGGATCAAATCGACTACCAGGACATCGATCGCCATGTTAGCTAGTGTTTGGGTTCGCTTAGGACGTAACGAAAGAGAAAACTTGTCTATTCAAACAAAGTAAGAAACAAAAGCGGTTTGTGCTAAACGAAACAAAGGGAGTAACAATAGCGCACTGGTTTCATTGTTTAGTTTGCCGCCTCCATCAGGCTAAATGAGCATTGCCGTGCGTTCATAGCAACCAATGAATAAGCTTCTTTTGGGTGCTATGAATAATAACAAGCGTTATAACAGACCTTTCCAACTGCAAGTAAATGTCCCGAGAACAATAGGCATTCTTCGCGATGTTTATCATTGGAAATTTATTTTACTTGAGGTGGAAGCCCTAATAACTAACTACTTGGGTATTCTGTGTTACCAAGGCGAAAGCTTCCTTTCAATGTCAACGAGTCATCTACTATTTCGACGCCATCTTGAATGACATAATGTTCATGTGCTATTGCGCATCTCGTGAGGGATGTACTTTCCAATAGCGTGACTCATTGCTTCGTCGCGAGTGTTGCTTCGTCGTTCTACTGGTTCCTCGTCTTTTTAAGTAGCACTTGAACGCGATGATCTGTATTCTCAAGATGCGCTACTGCGCTGAATAGCTGATGGCAATATTTGGGTGACCCTCGTAGCGAAAAATGAAACGAGCAATTTGCGCGCAATGAGC
>JAHPZR010051618.1:10000-17500 GCA_019787425.1 Platygyra sinensis | reverse complement strand
AATGATAAACGGAGGCCGGAACGTATTCTTGTTACTGGGAAAGCAGGAATTGGAAAGAGTTTGTTGTGTCAAAAGCTCCTGAGAGATTGGGCTGACGATAAGCTTTTTCAGTCCCAAGCAAGTAAAATCCCAAATTTTAAGTTTGCGTACTTGTTGACTTTCCGCCAACTGAATGGCCTAGAAAATCGCCAGTTGTCGTTACAACAACTCTTAAACCGTTCTACACTATTGAATGATAGCTCAAACATTGATGACTCGTTGTTTGAATACATTGTGAGTCACTCTGAAGAAGTTTTCATCATCATTGATGGGTATGACGAGTATTCACAGCAACATTGCATCGCTGGTACATCGGACCAACAGTACCCAAATGGTGCTAAAGATAGAATGCCTGTCGCCGTACTGTGTACCAAACTCATCAAAAGAAGACTGTTACGAAACTCTGTTGTTATGATCACATCAAGGCCTGATGAATCTGATAAGATGGGAGGAATCCCCTTTGGCCGATACGTGGAAATTGCAGGGTTTTCTCCGCAACAGGTTCAAGAGTTTATTGAAAATTATTTCAGAGGAAACGAAACCATGAAGAACATCGTTCTCGATCATGTCATGAAGAATGAGAATCTTGTTAGTTTTGCTCACATCCCTTTTATGTGTTTTCTGATGTGTTTCTACATGGAACATGCCCTTAAAACATCAAATTTCACCAATGATCTCCCTGTGTCAACAACGGAGATTTATTCTGAAGTTGTGAACTTTTTTCAACTAAAACATAATGCTGCGTCAGAGTATAGGAAGAAACAAATTCCTGAGAGATTCAATGCCCCACATCAAGTCGAAAGAACGTTGGATAAATTATCTGAGTTTGCAGCTGAACTGCTCTTGCAGAAAAAGCCAGTTTTTGAAGAAAGAGACTTGGAAGAAAAGTTTCTTCCGGAAGAAATCGAAAAACTGAAAGGAAGCGGTCTTCTCCACTGTGGTCCTCCATTCATGAAGTCTATTTCTGAAATCGCGAAATACTACAATTTTACGCATTTAACCATTCAAGAATATTTGGCTGCTCGTTGGTTTGAGAGAGGGATCCGAGATGAAATTCCTCCAGATGTCTCCGATATGGTTATGCAGTTCATGGCTGGTATTTTGTCAAAGAACAAGAGTGGTGAACTACTAATGAAAAAATTGCTAGAAGGTATTTCATCTTCATCCAGCAGCGACCATCTTCTGCTGAGAGCAAAGTGCCTCAGTGAATATCAAGACAAAGAATTTGCTAAAAATGTCATTAAGAATCATCCTCATCACTACTCTTCTAATGGCGCATTGCTTTTTGAGCATTTAAATTATGTGGATTGTATCGCAATTTCATTTTTGCTGGATGTCTTTAGTGCATTGAATGAAGAGGAAGCTACTACAGCACAGCATCAAAGACCTGAACATTCCTTTAGTGTTAACAGTTTGACTTTCATCAATTCATCTCTGACACTGTCTGGAATAAAACGTATCTGTGAATCACTAGAAAGAGAATGCTGTCTCGTTACCGAACTAAGTTTTGATTCTGTTCCTTTGACTGAAGAATGTGTTGATCGTATTAGTAGATTAGTATTTAGTAAATTGACCAAATTATGTATCATGAACAATAGTATCACTGATACCGGTGTTAGCAGTCTGTGTGACGCCTTGAAGGATCCAAGCTGTAAAATAACCACACTAGATCTGAGTCGTAATCAGCTCACCGATACCGGTGTTACCAGTCTGTGTGACGCCTTGAAGGATCCAAGCTGTAAAGTAACCACACTAGGCCTGACTCGTAATCAGCTCACCGATACCGGTGTTACCAGTCTGTGTGACGCCTTGAAGGATCCAAGTTGTAAAGTAACCACACTAAATCTGACTCGTAATCAGATCACCGATACCGGTGTTACCAGTTTGTGTAACCTCTTACGGTGTTCAAGCTGTAAAGTAACCACACTAGGTCTGACCACGAGCCCATCTGGTCGAACTGATAACCAGTGTATCAGTTTTGGCGATCTGTGTGACGCCTTGAAGGATCCAAGCTGCAAGGTAATCTCGCTAGATCTGCGTTATAGTAAGTTCAGCGTTACGTGTGTTTTTCGTCTGTGTGATGCCTTAAAACAGTCAAGTTGTAAAGTAACCACACTAGATTTGACTCATTGTGAGATCGCCGATAGCGGTGTTAGCAGTCTGTGTGACACCTTAAAGCATCCAAGCTGTAAATTAGCCACACTAGATCTGAGTTGGAATCGGATCACAGATACTGGTGTTAGTAGTCTGTGTAACGCTTTACAGCATTCAAGCTGTAAAGTAACCATACTAAATCTGAGTGGTAATCAGATCACTGATATCGCTGTTACCAGTCTGTGTGAAGCAGTACAGCGCGACAACTGGAAAAAACTAGTCACACTAGACCTGCGGGGGAATCGCGGTATAAGTGAGGGAAGTAAGCAGTCTCTCAAATATGTAGTTGAACAGCACAGGTCAGATTTTGATCTCTTAATGTAAATAGTTACGAGAAAGCAAATAGCTAGAATTCTCATGAACACATTGTCAATTTTATGAGTTAAGAAAGGAGACCTTTTTTTGATAAAATGTTAAATCTTGTGTAAATAAATTTGAGTGAGTTGAAGTATGTATATCGGAAAGCTCTCCGTAATTCCTTAACTGTTGTACTAGAAAGGGGCAAGTTTTGTTAATAAACGTTTAGACTGCATAGCGACTGGCATTGTCTTCTTTGTCGTTTATCCGAGGGGAGGAGATGCTTGTGTATCTGGGGATTACACGAGGACGCAAAGACGCTGTACGTTCTTTCCCGTCACTCGTGAATTGCGAGTCATACTTGACATGCGCGTGGTTGTCCGCGAAATTAAACACACGCCGCGTGTAGGGGTGTTTCCCGTCAAAACTTCGACTTGTTCCTGTTTATTTTCTGCTCGCGTTGAGAACGAACCCCAAGAGCTGCCACGTTATGCAGCAAGTGAGAAAATTTTAAATTAACTCCAGGGAAACCCCAGCAAGGTATCATGAGTGCTCTTTGGTAGCAGTGCGCGGCTTAATAGTCGCTTTATTTTCCCCTTCAGCCGACGGTCGGAAAAAGACAGCTTAAATTTAATGTCGCCTTGCTTAAATGGTTTGTTTCCGTATTTTTTTAGCGCTTTATTAGGGATGTATTTCTGATAGGAACTGTTCGGCTACGTCACCCGAGGGAGACTCCAAATGAAAAGGACGGGTTTGCTCGTCTGAAATTTTGTAAAGAGCTTCTTAAAAGCATCAAGATCCTGTTTTGCGGGCGTAACTTGAATTTTTATCACCACAGGGGCGGGGAAAAACGCTCTGCTGCGCCTGGCACTTTTTGTTTGTTTATCTAGATCATCCAACAAAAAATGACGTCACATCCTGTAGAAAAGAGGTTCAAGCGACAAAATCAAATTTGAATATGGCATAATCTTTTTATCAGCAAGTAAAATGCCAATGTTTTACAATCGGCCGGATATTTTAACATTTTTTATTGGGCCACGATAAACAAAATCTTGTCTTCCTCCTAGTCATATCAGTTAGTTTGAAGAACAGGACGATTACTCATTCAAAAAATCGTTATTTTGAAGGGTGTTTTTTTTTTAAGAAATACGTCATTTCTTCGTCGCTGAATTACAAAGGAATCGTGCAGGAGTTATCGTTTGTGTTAGTCCAGTATCTGAACTTTCTTTTCTCCCGCCCCCTGTATGGGTTGAACCCGGGTGGGCGAAAAGAGAGTCCATGGTCCCGTTTCTCGAAAGACTCGGTAACTTAAAGGGCCCGAAATCATATTTTGAAATCAACGTCTCAAGAAAAGTAGGGTGTGTTCTGACTTCTACTAAAGTTCATTTTGTTTCTTTAGATCATAACTTTACTGTACAATTTTCAAACCTTTTGGAACTCCCATCTGGAATGGAAAGCAAAACAGCTTAACAGGCCCGGTAATTACCGAGAGCTTCGAGAAACGGGTCCCACGAGTCAGTCCAGGATAACTTGCATGCGCATGCTCCGAACGAACCAATCAACAATTACTACAAGTTGCGCATACGCGGGAAACTTTATTTTTATCACAACTGCTAATCTCGCACGCAGATCGCGTCAGTTTGTTGCACAATGCCTTTTTCAGCTCGCGCTCTGAAAAAAAGACATTTTCTTTGACCATGGATGCTTTGACGTCGATATTGTGGTAAAAAAAAACATAAAAACGTAAAAATCGAAATGTGGTTTATCGTGGTGTGTACTCTTATCGACAACGCCCACGTCATTACTCTTTTGCGATCCCAAAAATTTTTTCGTATTGTTTCTGCATGTTGAGCGAGTTTGCAAAAGTTTTTGAAACTGACGCGTGGCTCATTTGCATAATGCAGGGCGTGCACTTTCAAGTCCGAGTCGGTGTTTTCAGTTGTCAACAAATCTTGACAAAGATTTCTTTCGTTATCTTTGATATTGTGGTAAAAAAAAAAAAAAAAAAAAAAAAAAAAAACCAAATCGAATGTGGTTTAGCGTGGCACTGGTGAAGTTCCATTGATTTGGGATTAGGTGACATGTTTTTAACCAATCTGAATGCAAAAATTGCTGCTTGTATATTATTATTTAGAAAATCAGACTGAGAGTGACATTGTTAGTGTTAGTGTTGAGAGTGATGCTAGTGTCGGTGAACTCAGTCCAGCTAAGCTAAGTTTGTGCTCAAAACCTGGAGGCCAGCTTCATCACTGCTTGTCAAGAATTCCTTATGTGTATGTGGGAACACGCCCTGCAATGAGGTATATGGGGAGGCTTCAAGAATACATGAGATGATAAAATGATAGGGATTTCACAAGTTGAGGTGTATGAAAGGGTGGAAAAAACTGTCATTTAGGGGTTTCAATCTGGTTCTAAAATGTTGTTTAAAAGCTCTCATTTACTCTCCGGCCTCAGCCAGAATGAGGGGATAATGTGATATTGTCTATTAACCGAGGGTATATAAAAGGGATGCAGTTACTGTATTCTCAATTATATAATAACCCAAATTATTCTCGCATCTTGATTGGTTCTCGCCTATGATCTATTAGAGGACAAACGCACGATTGACGTCATCATTACAAAGCTTTTCCCTCTGTGTTTTAAAATGGCGAGGCGTTTTGAGAATTAAGATAATATTTTACGCGACTGGGCGGAAGATAAGGTACAAAAAGTGTTTTTGTATAGGCATTGAACAGATACGAGAAGCAAGAAGAAGAAAGTAAAAGCCGTTACTCTTTTAAGAAATGACTCGGCAAAAATACTCGAGCAGTCGCAGTTGGCAGTCGAGCGAGACTATAAAGTGACCAAACACAAAATTGGTCTTGAAATTACTCTAAGGTAAAATATCATCTCGAATCAGGAGCCCATCACTAGGAGCCTGCAACTACCCCTATATTCCTGTCACTGCGTTTACACAGACAGATCTATTAATAGTTTGAATTTATCTCGAATTCAGATCCCCACAGGAGCCTCAGTAACCAGATCGTAGACACTCTTATTCTTTGGCCATTTCAACTTCAGTAAAAGTAACAAACAAACTGCGGTTATAAACATAGCGAGACAACGCATGTTGTAAAACTTTCATTTAAGAACTTGACGTTTTGTATGCTCCAACATACATCTTCAGAAGTAACGGTTACCTAAACTACAATAAATTTAAACACGAAAGCTAACACCAAAAAAGGAAAGCAAAAACATTGAAAAAGTAAATAAAAATAAACAGACCTAGTTAAGTCTGCTGGAAAAATATGAGTGGCTAGTAGAGAAGAAGCTTCTCACTGCCAACATTTTCATTTAGCGCTGGTTTCAAATCACGAATCAATAAGGTAGAGATATCAACATTGAAACCCTTTCTGCGGTGGATATATTATTTGGTGACTGGCAAAGAAAAGATTGTTTCTTGTTATTTAATCATATTATTCTTATCGCAAAGCAGTACGTATATTATTGCAGGACCAATAATTTAAAACCCCTCTTTAATGTTCTATTACTAAGAATCAAGTCAGTCTATCAATTAGAATGCAAGATTGCTAAATGGAAAAATAAGTGGCAAGTTCACTCTTCGAAATGGAGTAAGTGCGGCTTCGAAGATAAATAAGTTATTGGATTGAAATGTGCGTGATGATAATAACAATAATGGTGATGGTAGTGATGATAATAATAATAATTGTTATTATTATTATTATTATTATTATTATTATTGTTGTTGTTATTATTATTTATTAACAATATCTACTTTAATTTTAATCTTAGTATCGTAGTATTTTTGTCATTTGGTATGCGTCTGTAAAAAACTAGATGTAAAAAAGATGATGATGAAGGGGTGTGTGTGTGCTTGTATGTAAGTGTGTGTAAGCGAGTGTAGTAAGGTAGTAAGTGAGTGTAGTGAATTGTATGTAAAACTGATAATCAATAAATATTATTAAAATACAAAAAAAAAAAAAAAAAATAAGGTTTCCTTAATTTTACAGTGTATATCAGATTGTCCAGTAGCTAAAATGTCAAAGTGATGCCATTTAATCTTGTGGCCTGTTTGGGTCATGTGGTCAGCAATGGCAGAAGAATGGCTGTTACTCGTCAGCGCCTTGAAATGTTCCGTCTTTCTGTCATGCAATCTGCGTTTTGTTTTTCCAATATAACAATCATTACAATCCCAGCAGCTAGCCTTATAAACGACTTTAGACATAAGGGATCGGCTGAGTCTGTCTTTATAGGGGAAAAAAGACTTAATGCGGCGAGTGTTTCTGGAAATAATCTTAAGATTAAAACAACCATAGAACTTGTGAATACATGACTTAAGCTGTTGAGTAACAATTTTACTTTGAAAACCTAGATAAGGTAAAACAATGAAAATTTCTTTTTTTGGGCACTGTAATGATATCCTTAGGTTTGTTTCGGTGTTTATTGACTACATCGTTCATGTTATATGAAATAATGCCACGTGGGTACCCATTGCGTGACAAATGTTTCTTGAGGTCATCAAAAGCAGACTGTAGCAGACAGGGTGATGAACAAATTCGCAGACGACGATAAGTAAGTGTGCGGATGAGGTTAATTTTGTATTTTCGAGGTGTGAAAGAATCCCATTGAGTTTAGAAACCAGTGAACGTTTTCTTTCGGTAGATGGAAGTGGAAAAGGAGTTGTCTGAACAGAACCAAGAAAGGCAATGAGCAATTACGGAAGATGAACCTCTGTTGATAAGTACACTAATGGCGCTGTAATATTATAATACTTGCATAGGGGCGCTTATTGATAGTAGGGGCCCTTATAAGAACGCATTCGAAGGGGCACTTACTCGGAAGAAGGGCGCTAAATCGAATCAGTACGGCATGCCTACATTGTATGTCAGTTTACAGAGATTTTATGGTGCCCTGGCCGACTATGTCAAATTGTCAACTTAACAAATTGACGTCAGCTTTTTATGCGTCTGTCCTGTTATTGATCATGAATTTCGTCATCACATTGTCAAA
>JAHPZR010051618.1:5000-7500 GCA_019787425.1 Platygyra sinensis | reverse complement strand
ACGGTTAGCTCTGCTCATTTGCATTACAATAAAATCTGGCATGTATGTGAGGCAATTTCGGGCTATTTTGCAGTTTTAGCCCGAAATTGCCTCGCATCCACGTTGGATTACATTGTAATGCAAATGAGAAAAACTAACCGTGAAAAGGGCTATTTACAGAGGTTTTACATGATAAGACTAATCCTGTAAAATCTTTGTAAGTGGTAAATTTACAAGCATTCTGCGAGGATTTTGTCAAGTCTGTAAATTATGACTCCTATCCTCTTATTCTAGCTGCTGTAATTTACAAACATTTTACAAACATTTTGAAATGAACAGAACTAAAAACGAAATAAAATGTTTGTAAAATAAATTTACAGACATTTTGTTTTTAATCAGGAAAAGTACCAAGTCTGTAAATTCAGGATTTGCAGACATTTCGTAAAGTCTGTAAATGGTTCAAATTTTCCAGTGAAACAGTAACAGACGGGCAGCCCCGTACAAAAATGACCTGGCCCAAAGGCCTATCGTAATCACTTTTAATCAACACTCATAATAAACGGGCAGTCCCGTACAAAAATAACATGGCCCAACGGCCTATAGTAATCACCCATAATCAACACTCATGATAAACGGGCAGTCCCGTGCAAAACTGACATGGCCCAACGGCCTTCAGTAATCACTTTTTATCAACACTCATGATAAACGGGCAGTCCCGTACAAAAATAACATGGCCCAAGGGTCTAAAACGATGTAATCACCCATACTCAACAAATGACAAACGGGCAGTCCCGTACAAAACTGACATGGCCCAACGGTCTAAAACGATGTAATCACCCATGGTCAACACATGATAAACGGGCAGTCCCGTACAAAAATGACATGGCCCAATGCTAAAATAGTGTATTCACCCATAATCAACACATGACAAAACGGACAGTCCCTTACAAAGATGACACGGCCCAAAGGCCTAAAACAGTGTATGTAATCACCCATAATCAACACGTGATAAACAGGCAGTCCCTTACAAAAATGACATGGCCGAAGGGCCTAAAGCAGTGTATATGATCACCCATGATCGACACAACATAAACGAGTAGTCCCTTACGAAGACGGCACGACCTAACGGCCTAAAACTTCTCCATAGACAGGTTCTACTCTGCAGCCTGGCCTCGTCAAGTCACTAAAAATCTCCTAGCCGATAAGAGACTGATTCATTATTTGCCCCATGGAGCTCTGCCGTTCTCAACGAAGAGAAAATAAAAAAACCAACGATCTGGAAAGCACCTTACGATGTATCAAAAAAAGGCCAAAAGGGAGCCTAAAGGCTAATATATTAAGAATGACCTAAATTTCCTCCGCGTTGACAAAAACACGCATGGCGGATGACATTTTAAACCAAACGAAACCGGTGGCACCAGCCAACAGGCTCCCCGTACCCAACCCAATGCTGGGGAATCTTCGAATAGAATCTGGGATCCTTGTGATAAACAATACTTTTTAAGTAGCGAAGTAATTAACTAAACAGGAATCCCAATTAGAATTAAACGACAATCTTTCTCAATTAATCAGCGTACTCGTTTAATGAACGAGGTATCCACTCAGCCTCGATTTTCTTTTGTTTTCTCTGCGGGTATGAAATAAATCAACCGCAAAATTGAAGCGAACACTGTTTCATACTGCAAGAATCAATGATCAAAGAAACAGCTTGGTTGTCAGTATTAATAGAGCACCCTGAAAAGATTGCAAAACTTTCCAAAGAAAAACTACCACAGTGAAGTTCTCTCAACGTAGAACTTGATCTGATTCGTCTACATACAATCTCAATTTTTGTTCGAAACAGGCATGTCATCAATAGCAATACAAGTAGCACATCCAGCTGCGTTAACAACTGATTATACAATTCAAGATGGTCTGCAAGCAATATCTGCAAAACACTGGAATTGAGATTACGAACAATTACTTCCAGAATATCTGACGAGGGTGATAACAACAGAAGGCGCACACTCACACTCGACCATTGAAGCTGTGACCAGAAGGATCAGAAAATACTGGGGTTGATGAATTATTAAACAGGAGAATTAACTTTTGATACAAACTCCTGCTCAGCTAATTAGTATTCATAAACTTTTGATACAGATCTCTACTGATTAAAATGAATAACAAAATGGACATATTTTCATCATAGAATTTAATGCGATGAAATATTGCTTCAAAGAATGTCGTTTTACCTCCTGTCACTTTTCTCCATTATGTTAAACGCCTTTTCTCCTTGTACGTTTCCCAAATGGCGATTAATGCCGCAAACAAGTAGGTACAGCGTCTTAGGAGGGTAGCGTTCCCCGGTTTGCTTCGCAACTTCACAAGTGAATTTGCAGAGCCAGAAGTTTAAACTGTCGGCGGACATGTGCTCGAGTGGGACTGACAAGTCCTCGACATTGGTCGACTCAAGTCCGTTGCCTCCAGATGTTTCCAACTGCGCTTTTTTGTTCATTCTCGTATTCTGCCAGGCAGTAAAAAC
>JAHPZR010051617.1:25000-28120 GCA_019787425.1 Platygyra sinensis | reverse complement strand
AAAGGGAATTAGTATTCGTCGATTCTCTCTCTCTAAACGGGTCATACTATTCGCTCAAGCTTAAAGAAACGAGGTATACATGTATATCTGCCTCGTTTGTTGTGGCAGTATCCGTCGATTGATAATTTCTTTCGCTCTAAACGGGTTATGCTGTCGCTCGCGTTTTAAGAACGAGGTATACATGTATATCTGGCTTGTTTGTAGTGGCAGTATTCGTCGATTCATAATTTCTTTTGTTCAAACACTTGATGAGATGCATTTGACGGACCGTATACGGACTGTAAACTGCGTTTACGATCCGTTCAAACGGTACGGATGGACAAACCGTTGTGACCCGTTCGCTCAAATAACACGTGATTGAAGTCTAAGAACCCAAAATGAGATGCAATTTTCCGATCGTACACGGACCGAAAACTGCGTTTACGATCTGTACAAACCGTACGGATCGACAAACCGCTATGACCCCTTCGCTTAAATAACACGTAATTTATGTTAATGTCCCACTAATGAGGTACAATTTACCGATTGTATACGGACCGAAAACTGTCTTTACGATCTGCCAAACGGTACGGATCGTAAACTTGTAGTTTCGAACCGTATCAGTTTGGGTATGAGGGGTTGGTTGGGGACAACTACTATTTCTTCACTTCAAATTTCAAATTTTTAAATCCAACAAATCTTCAACATTTCATCTTTCCTCAAATTAGCCTATCCTTAACAAATTATCTCTTTCTCCAAATGCCAACAAATACCCAATTGCAAAAATTTACACAAAACCGCCAGACATTGGTTTATGAGATAAGCAGAGAGATTAGGCGTTGCTTGAAACTTGACAGAGATATTCACGTTTACTCCTGCCTTAAAATGACGCTGAATAAAATCGCTTTTCTACTGTTCGGTTACATGATCGATCAATGGCGATGGAAGGTGTTCGGTGGAGCTATCACTGACGCGAACTACAATGCCGAGTTCACAGGGGGCACACACTCTTGCTGAGTAGGGAGAGAGTAAATAAAGGAACGAAAAGAATTAATAGTATACCTTTGTCTCCTCTTGTCATCTCTTTTATCTTACCAGATTTTACTGGGAAAACCGCTGCTTAAAAATCCTGCGTAACACTCTAGCACTAAACTCGTACCTAGGCCTTTCCGCGCTCAGCAAAATTTTTTTTTAGGTTTGTATAATATTTGACAAGGGAGGCAACTCTTTGCCAAAACATTTTGAACGCACTGCAAATATTCCCTCGAATCTCTAAATTTCGTTGCTTTCACGAAACCAAACAAACACAAAATGAGGTCGGAAAGTTTTTCTACAACTTGGCCGAATTTGTTTTCAAATACTTTTGCGACAGTCGGAGAATTTCAGCGACTTTTGCAAAGTTTTGTCTCAATTCACTTTTCGCAACATGATCGTACCGTTACCCAAATCCCAAACGCGTCATCCAGCGCGCGCTCGCGCTCCCCTCCCGAAATTCATTGTCAATAACAGGACAGACGCATTAAAAACTGACATCAATTTGTTTTTTACGATAACAAATTGTCGAATTGCCCGCTCTCGCTCGCTGACGCGTCGCATGAATTTCAAATTTATCTGTCTGTCCGCATATGGACAATAAAATTTAACCAATGAGCGCGCGCGAATTTCTGCAGTTATCGTAAAATTACATCTGATAATCAAAGTTAACAAGTTGTTTTCCTTTTCTCGTCGTGGTGTTTTCTAAAAGAAATAGAAAACATGTACTCCGTGTTTCTATCGAGTTATACAAACACTCGTGAAAGTTTGGGAGAACTCGAAAAAGCTGTGGAAACACTCGCCTGCGGCTCGTGTTCCCACAGCATTTCTCGTTCTCCCAAACTTCCACTCGTGTTTGTATAACTCGATAGTAACACGGTACATGTTTTCTATTTCTTAAATATTATACAAACCCAGGAGCCATAATCGGGGACGGAGACCGTAAGCGCGCGCCATTGCTAGTATTGGGGTTGGCGCCATGATATGGGACAATTTTTCTATTTTTAGAACAAATTGCGCCATCGCCTGCGGCACACGCGCGTACATGGCTGCGAGGATTTTCGCGGATGTCGCGCAGGGGAAATGGCGTCCGAAATTCCCGAAATCGTTTATGCTTTTGGCCCACAACTCAACGCCTTTATGGCTTTGGAATTTTGCATAAGTATTTTCGCCGTAAGTTGCTCCAGTTTGAGTGAAGACAGCGCCGAATTTAGGTATGTCCCACTTTATGTCGCTAACCAAGTTGAGTTGCGCTGCTCCTTCTACAAGAACTTCACATTACTCCAATCTAAATTTCACTTATGAATAAGATTAACAGCTTTTCCATTACACATTGCATTGGATATGTTTGGATATGTTTGGATATAGCAGCGTTTAGGCCCAATAAGTGACAATAGGTTTATGTCCGTAGATGCTGCTTAGTTTTGTTTGTGAAAAAATCCAATAAATTGTCTGTTGTCGATGAATAACAGCGCCCGCTGATGCGTGTTTTGCACAGCAAGTAAAAACATGACAAATTGGGCTTCGCACTTTGGTGTGAAAACGTACATCGAACTCATATAATATCTCTAGATTTGAATATGTTTAAGATTGATTAATGTTTGAGAACATATTAAAAGCTTAGCTGAAAATATGTGAATACAGCAGAAATAAACAGAAAAGTTACGATGACGTATGTATGTATGTATGTATGTATGTATGTATGTATGTATGTATGTATGTAAAATGTATGTATGACGCTTTTGATGAACTCGAATAAAGATTTCGATTGAGTCGGATCACCTTGTCTATTTTATTTTCGCAGTGTAAAGTTTCACTATGTGGAAAAAACACACATTATGTTAGTACTCTTTTGGTGAACGTTGGTGAAAATTGGTGTAGTATCTCAGCACAAAGGACAACGAAACAAATCTTTTTCATGATTTGTTCAAAATCTGAAAACACCGACTCGCACGATGCAAATGAACTGCTCTTACGCGTCAGACTTGCCTTCAAAATCTTTTGCAAACTCGCCAAACAAGCAGAAACAATTAGAAACTATCAAAAACAGGTTTTGGTTATGATTAAGCATTGTTTGGCAAACTCACAAATTAACTCGATACCGGAGTA
>JAHPZR010051617.1:0-15000 GCA_019787425.1 Platygyra sinensis | reverse complement strand
CGCGCAGTTTTGAAAATTGGGTAATATTTAACAATTATTCACCGACACTGTGGTGAATAATATAATTGTGTTAGTATATACCTCACAAGCTGAATAACTACTGGACCAAACAGTAAGTTAATTGTGACAATATACTGACAAGAGCCAGTTTGTGTTTCTTCGGCTGCTCGGATCGCGGAGTTTAATAGTACTCGGCTAATCACCTCCGAGCTAGCCAATCAGCATGCGGGAAAAGTATTATTCAATTGTGTGGTATATACTAAATAAACAATAGCCTCCATTTGGCGCGAAAATATGCTAGAATATTTGTCCGCGGACATTATCTGTTCCGAGAAGGGAAAACTGTGAGCTTCGAGAAACAGATAATGTACAAGGACAAGTAATTATCCGAGCATATTTTCGCCTCAAATAGAGGCTACTATGTTTATTGTCTTTCAAATCTTTTTCGCAACGAGCGCAGTTTTGAAAAGTGGGGAATATTCTCTGTTATTCTTCTATTTTAGCTTGGAAATATTCCGTCACGTTACGTGTTTAGACCAATCGCGCGCGAGTGAAAATATTTGATGGATTATAAATATCAATATTCTGACTTGGCTCCGAGACGTTTGGGTCAAAAAAGTAAGTTTGTAAAGTTTTCTTTGGTCTCTCAATTCCCTTAAGAGACTTTGATACAAAGAAACAACACCCAAATAGAAGTTTGTCCTCAAAGCGTTGGACCCATGTTAGAACGTGGCCTAATACGCTTGCCGCTCACTTCTCACTTGCTAGCAGATCCCGCTCCCGCCTTCTAGCTCACTCCCAATCTCCCATGCATCGCCCTTTGCGTTAAGGCGGGGACGCTCAGCGTACTTCATTTTTACGGGACGCGTAATTAGTTGAAAACATTCTCCGAGATACGTGATTTGTAAAAGATATTTAAGCTTGATGAGTGATTGGTTTCCCCCACCCCTGCTCCTTTGCTACCCTCAAAAAGACTGATTAACTGTACTCGTTGACGAATCACCTGACATCATCCTGTCTAGCAACGCTACATCCCTGACCCTACATGTACACTTTATTGGAGTATACAGCTGTTTCAATAAAGGTTGTCGTACAAAGTATAAAAGCGTACGCGACAATGCCGATTGGTATTATGGGAATTAAGAGTTTAGACTTGACTTGATCGAGTTTCAAAGTGATTCAGTAACAAGGAACGAGAAAGAACGAATACACGTGTTTGAGCTTTTTCCTTTCAACACACTGAAACACCTTGGGGTTCAATCAAACAAACGTAAAAGTACCATTACCTACAATAACTTTCGACATTGTCGCGTAAGCTTTTCCACGTTCGTAACTGACAACCTTAATTGAAACGGCTGTATACGATGACTATGGATCACTTAATCCTGTTCAAGAGCTCTTCAAGGTCCTTCGTTAGGGGAGGGGAGGGTGAAAGAACGGGAAAAAAAGAACGTGGTAAGCGAGGGAAAAAAACAGTTCCCCCCCTCCCGTAATATCTCTTGTAACCTGTTTTTTTTTTTTCGTTTTCTTAGCTCCACTAATCGAGAGCTTGGAAGGCAAGATCTCTAGTCTTGCACAGTAAAGGGCAGAAGTCTCTGGGATCGACCGAGAATGGTAGCTGCTTGTTCAGGTGGCTGCCAGTAAATATATTTTGTAACGTTTCGCTAATTACACTGGAGTATGTTCAGTATGTATTGTTGATGTTAACCATGGAAGTGTTTTAGGCGTGAATCCCTAAGGGGCTATGAGGCTATTTAAGAGCAAATGTCCAAAAAAATCAAATATAGTCCGGTAAGACTTGAAAAATTAAATTCACCCTACTTTCGCATATAAGTAGGCCTCAGTAAAGGTAAAAACGCCATGTGTTTTCTTTCATCAAATATTTCGGTATTTCCGAGAAAAACGACATTTTCGATTTGACGTCCTGGCATCAATTTAGCGAGTCCCAACCGGGCTGAAAGTCGACAATTTCAAATGATTCGCGTGTCGCATTTATTGAGTGCAGGAAAGTTGTAATACAACCAACTTTTTGCATAGCTCTTTCTCGTCCAAAAAAGCACAATTACAGGAAAATTGTATTAATCTAATTATTTGGCGGTTAACAAAAGCAGAGTGTTCTCCGCCGTGGAGTTCGATGGTTGGTGAAAAGAATTGACATTTTGACCTAGTGCCATATCTCGGAATTCCAAAATATTCAGATTCTGACTGTATAAGGATAGGCCTTCCAGGTTATGTAAAGTTTAGTTTGGGCAAATAAATAAGCAGTCGTCAAAACATTATTCAAATCGTACAGAAAAATCGAAATCACGCAAGTAGTCGAATGCGTGACTAAACATTTCCACTGCATTGATAATTAATTAAATCTCTTCAGTTCGAAATATCCGGATTACTAAAGCACAATGCAACATAAATATTTTCACCTTAACCCAGATATGATATCTTGACTGTCAAACAACGTTTTGCTCCAGTCATTTCTTCAATGGCGTTCCGCTAAGTTTGTAAGTCGGGAACCTTTGTACCGTATACAATTTGAACGGAATCAGCACTACTCTTCGTCGTCGCTTTCGATGAAAACTCTTCGCCTTTTCTGAGTTTCCTGGATTATAATTACTGGCCTGTTAAAGATCTTGAACTGGCGCTCAGAGATGCTGCGAATGTCCACACCGGGAAAAAAAACACTCGGCTGTTTAAATCTGATATTCTTTGAAGATGTTTAAACTGGCTTGCGTTACATGTACAGCAAGAGAATTTGTCGATGTTAACTGCTGTACTGCTCTGGTGCCACCAATTGCCTTTTGAATGGTGAAAGAACAGTGGAAGGCCGGGAGACCTGCCTTTGAAAAGGAACCTCTCATGTATACTTCGCTGCAAACCCGCTGAAACCTGACAGGGTGTCAGGTTCATAATTGTCGCCATCCGTTTTCCGATATCTTAAAAAAACTCTGCCAATAAGTGGTCAAGGACAGTAGCCGGTAAGTCCAAAACTTCTACTATGCTTGCTGTGTTTATTGACGACAAATATCGCTGAAATGTTTTCATTTCACTGGCAGTTGCCCTTTACTTTCGTGGTTTTGCTTTTTGATGTATGAACATTTCAATTTCTTACTGACCAATTAACTCGTTCATAATTTGCCGAAGTAACTTCATTTATCCTTAAAAGGTAATATAATTAACTCTCTGAATGTTAATCGTCACTCATCGTCTTATATCACAACGATTTTCAATGTAAATGGAGCAAATGTGCTCTTGCTTTGGATAACCTTTCGTGTTTTTTCCTTTCCTAATTTGCATAATCCGTAATCGGCCCGTGGGCATTACGGGAGAATAATGCCCTGGCGTGACTCAGCCAATCAGAGCGCGCGTTATATCGGCTACAAACACTAGCCATATGATAAATATATCTTATTAACCAAGCGCGAGGGCCGTACTGGGAGAATGGTATCATTCTGTTTCTAAAAAGACCCTTAGCCTTTCCAAGAATGAAATTATTTACGGAGTTCTCACGAATTGGTGTTCCTGTTCAACCCTAAACCACCGAATTCTCATAGGTAAATACTTCCTCTATTGCAAATCATTAAATAGCGTTAAATTTCAGTTCGCAGATTTCTTAAATCTTGTATATGACAAAATTGAAATTGAACGTGTGTGCAAAAATGCCTGCGAAATTAGTAGACGATCCATTGGTGTTGTTCTAGAGATCTAGCTGTCTACGAGGCATACACTAACAGTAATAATGTCACGGACGATCTCCAGGAACTCCGAGACAACATCGAAGTGGTTCGGTCTGGCGGTCACTACCGCGGCAAATGTAGGTGTTGTACCTTCCATCCCGCGCCGGACCGATCAGCAGTAGCATCGCGACAATGTACCAGCCCAGACACCATCTGATTACTATAAGAGGGCAGTTGTTATTCCCCTTCTAGATCATCTACAATCAGAGATGAAAACATACTTCAATCCTACTAATGATGCTGTCTTGTCCAGCCTCTTTAATCTTTTTCTCAACTGGTAGCCGTCGGAGACAGAAATCCTGACATTGACGCAGCGCTGGAGATTTATGAGAACAACCTTCCTTCTCCTCATGTGGTTGTTGAGCTCTTGCGATTGAAGAGAAAGTGGTGCAGCATTGAGGATGCCGACCTTCCCACCTGTGCAGTTCAGACACTCGCAGCATGCGATCGAGAGTTCTTTCCTAACATCCACACCTTGATCCGCATTTTGTGCACATTGCCGATGACGTCAACTGAATGTGAGCGTTCATTCAGTGCACTAAGAAGGTTAAAAAACATGCCTGAGGTCGACCATGTCAAGCGAGCGAGAGTCTGGGCTGGCGTTGATGAACATCAATTACCACCGAGACATAAATATCAAGGAAGTGATAACAGTGTTTGCTCAACGGCAGCCAAGGCGTCTTCTGTTTTGTGTTCTGTCTTGTATGTACGTAATGTAAGGATTTTAGACCAACCGTTTTCGTTGGAAACAATTTGGAACCCCCCTCCTAGAAATGCTGGCTACGCCCCTGCATCGTGTTTTATCACAGTGTAATACACGGCTTAGGCTTCTTTATTTGTTTTGTAACATAGTGTGTTGCAAGTAGGCAATGTAACATTAAGCATTTGCAAGTAATGAATGTAAACTGTGTAACGTGGAAAAAAATATTTTTTTTCTTGTTATGTTAGAATTTTAGAAAGAGGATCTAAAAGACATCGGGAGAACATCAGAGTCAGTCGCAGCTTTGCTGGTCAATTTCCGATTTTCTTCGGGCTTTGCTGGTCAGTTTTTTGTTTTGATTTCTCTGACGCTTTACTTTCTCCTTGTACAGTCTGTTCTGGTGACCAGTTAAAGTATTTGATTTTTTTTTCTTACCTGATGAAGGGCACTTCCCGTTCCGTAGTCCGCAGAAATCCCCAGCCTCGTCCCTATGTGCAAATGGTGTTGCGCGCGCTTGCCTCGGGTATAAATATGCAAATTACACGTTGAAATCAACAACAGCGAGAACTTTCAAATGCCTTCAAAATGGAAACTCGAAACTCGCATATTGCAATTGAATAACGCTTTAGCGATTTACTGCTTGCTTAATCAAAGGACACAAAAGCAGAGATTGTGATACATACAATGAATACAAATGCACTTGGCAGTTATTGTTTTTCTTCAAATTCTGATGTGGGCCTTGTCGAAAACGTCGCTGAAAATATACAGGGAAAGAAACAGTTACAATTCAGGATGTTACAAATCGAAGAGGGTAAGCATGTTTATCATATTTATACCTTTGTAACGCTGACTTTTCGAACCAAAGTGATATTGGTATGTAGATTGCGGATACAATGATAATATATTCTTGGTCACGCACTTGACACTGCTGGCGTGATTTTGTGTCTAGAGTAAGCGATTTTGAATAATTTTTTGACGACTGCCAAATCATTTGCCCAAACTAAACTTTACATATTTTGAAAGACCTACCCTTCCTTAATTAAAATCCTTAATCTTATGAAATTCGGTGATATGGCACATGGTCAAAATAACAATTCTTCGCACCGACCGACGAAGTTAAGGTTGGAGAACACTCTGGTTTTATTCACCGCAAAATTATTAGATTAATCCAATGTTCTTGAAATTGTGGGTTTTGGACAAGGAAAAGTTATGCAATAAGTTGGTTGCATTACAATTTTTCTGCGCTTGATGGTTGCGACATGCGAATCGAATGAAAATGGTCGATTTTCAACCCAGTTGGGACTCGCTAAACTGAGTCTGGAGGGTAAATCGAAAAAGTTGTTTTTCTCAGAAAGACAAAACTATTTCGAGGAAAAAACACAGGCTGTTTGTATTCTTGCTAGGGGCTAGCTATATGCAAAAGGGGAGAGAAATTGAGTTTTCAAGCCTTGCCGAAGAAATTTGATTTTGTTTGATTCTTGTGGGGATTTGCTCTTAAGAATTTGTAATTTATGCAAGAGCCACTCGAAAGGCATCTCTTTCAACTTTGCTTTTGCTGTCGGATACTCCGAACGAGCGAGCGTTCCCTCTTCGATCTCACAATCCTTCTATGAGAGAGATCCTGTTCATAGACTGCTTCACGAGCATAGGCCGTTCCGAAATTCACAGGGAACTGGGCGAGTTTCAAATTTAACAATCGATAAACTGACACCACCACATGAAGATCAAGTCGAGATTGATCATTTGACCAAGTATGAGCTTTTAGGGTGAACAGAGACCAAGTTATGGACCTTGAAATATGGATCAAAATCCATACAAACGTCTCTAATTTTGAGATCAGCGTCCCCCAAAACCATATAAACTCTTAAAATTTTTCATCAGTTTTGTGACAACTGTAAAATCCCGTCATGCATCTACTATTTGAAAGAAGCTGAGATGAAAATCACTATGTTTGTCCATTTTAAAGAGTATCACGGAAATCATGAAAAATTTTAAGAGTTTATATGGTTTTGGGGGACGCTGTCTCAAAAGTAGAGACGTTTGTATGGATTTTGAGCCATATTTCAAGGTCCATAAACTGGTCTCTGTTCAAAATAGACAAGGAGTTTTTTATAACTCAATCGAAATCTTTATTCGAGTTTTGATTACAAGCGTCATCGTAACTTTCTGATTATTTCTGCTGTTTTCACATATTTTCAGCTAAGCTTTTAATATGTTCTCAAACATTAATCAACCTTAAACATTAGATATATTATATGAGTTCGATATACGTTTCACACCAAAGTGCGAAGTCCAATTTGTCATGTTTTACTAGCTGTGCAAAACACGCATCGGCGGGCGCTCTTACTCATCGACAAAAGACAATTTATTGGATTTACACAAACAAAACTAAGCAGCATCTACGGACATAAACCTATTGCCACTTATTGAGCCTAAACGCCGCTATATCCAACTAGTTCTTTTTCTTCTGTGTTATGGAAAAGCTGTTAATCTTCTTCATATATGAAATTTAGATTGGAGTAATGTGAAGTTATCGTAAAAGGAGCAGCGGAACTCAACTTGGTCAGAGATAAAAAGCGGGACATACCTAAATTAGGTCTTCACTCAGACTGGAGCAACTGACGGCGGAAATACTTAATCAAAATTCCAACAGCCATGAAGGCGTTGAGTGATGGGCCAAAAGGATCCAAAAGCATAAACGATTTCGGGAATTTCGGACGCCATTTCCCCTGCGCGACATCCGCGAAAATCCTCGCAGCAATGTGCGCGCGTGTGCCGCAGGCGATGGCGCAATTTGTTCTAAAAATAGAAATTGTCCCATATCATGGCGCCAACCCCAATACTAGAAATGGCGCGCGCTTACGGTCTCCGTCCCCGATTATGGCTCCTGTGTTTAGTTAATTACTTTGCTACTTAAAAAATATTGTTTATCACAAGGATCCCAGATTCTACTCGAAGATTCCCCAGCATTGGGTTGGGTACGGGGAGCCTGTTGGCTGGTGCCACCGCTTTCGTTAGGTTCAAAATGTCACCCGCCATGCGTGTTTTTGTCAACGCAGAGGAAATCTACAATCATGGACAAAAGTCTTGGGACAAATTTACATTTACGGCGCTTTTTCACACGCGCCAAACAAAGTCAGGCGCCAATTCATCTACACTTGTTCAGCCCCCCACACCCCCACCCCCCCCCCCCCCCCACAATGTTGGATAAGTGCACACGCTCTATTTCTCTAGATTTTCAACATTGTATGGGGGGCGGGGGGGGGGGGGGAGGAAGTACGCATTTTGAAACGGAAAACAGTGCTTTTTTGAAAACTCCGTTTGAAAACACAGAAAATTAATGCAATTACACAAGTGTCCCAAGGAATTTTGTCCACGATTGTAGTTTATTTTTAATATATTGGCCTTTAGGCTCCCTTTAGGCCTTTTTGATACGTCGTAAGGTGCTTTCCAGATCGTTGGTGTTTTGATTTTCTCTTCTTTGAGAACGGCAGAGCTCCATGGGGCAAATAATGAATCAGTCCTTATCGGCTAGGAGATTTTTAGTTGCTTGACGAGGCCAGGCTGCACAATAGAACCTGTCTCCATGAGACAGGTTTATAGGCAGCCTGGCCTCGTCAAGCCACTAAAGATCTCCTACCGTAAGGACTGATTCATTATTTGCCCCATGGAGCTCTGCCGTTCTCAAAGAAGAGAAAATCAAAACACCAACGATCTGGAAAGCACCTTACGACGTATCAAAAAGGCCTAAAGGGAGCCTAAAGGCCAATATATTAAAAATAAACTACAATCGTGGACAAAATTCCTTGGGACACTTGTGTAATTGCATTAATTTTCTGTGTTTTCAAACGGAGTTTTCAAAAAAGCACTGTTTTCCGTTTCAAAATGCGTACTTCCTCCCCCCCCCCCCCCGCCCCCCATACAATGTTGAAAATCTAGAGAAATAGAGCGTGTGCACTTATCCAACATTGTGGGGGGGGGGGGGGGGTGGGGGTGTGGGGGGCTGAACAAGTGTAGATGAATTGGCGCCTGACTTTGTTTGGCGCGTGTGAAAAAGCGCCGTAAATGTAAATTTGTCCCAAGACTTTTGTCCATGATTGTAGATTTCCTCTGCGTTGACAAAAACACGCATGGCGGGTGACATTTTGAACCTAACGAAAGCGGTGGCACCAGCCAACAGGCTCCCCGTACCCAACCCAATGCTGGGGAATCTTCGAGTAGAATCTGGGATCCTTGTGATAAACAATATTTTTTAAGTAGCAAAGTAATTAACTAAACACAGGAGCCATAATCGGGGACGGAGACCGTAAGCGCGCGCCATTTCTAGTATTGGGGTTGGCGCCATGATATGGGACAATTTCTATTTTTAGAACAAATTGCGCCATCGCCTGCGGCACACGCGCGCACATTGCTGCGAGGATTTTCGCGGATGTCGCGCAGGGGAAATGGCGTCCGAAATTCCCGAAATCGTTTATGCTTTTGGATCCTTTTGGCCCATCACTCAACGCCTTCATGGCTGTTGGAATTTTGATTAAGTATTTCCGCCGTCAGTTGCTCCAGTCTGAGTGAAGACGGGCCTAATTTAGGTATGTCCCGCTTTTTATCTCTGACCAAGTTGAGTTCCGCTGCTCCTTTTACGATAACTTCACATTACTCCAATCTAAATTTCATATA
Source organism: Platygyra sinensis (assembly GCA_019787425.1). Classification (NCBI taxonomy): domain Eukaryota; kingdom Metazoa; phylum Cnidaria; class Anthozoa; order Scleractinia; family Merulinidae; genus Platygyra; species Platygyra sinensis. The sequence continues at coordinate 5,895 of JAHPZR010051617.1, read as the reverse complement.
TGAAGAAGATTAACAGCTTTTCCATAACACAGAAGAAAAAGAACTAGTTGGATATAGCGGCGTTTAGGCTCAATAAGTGGCAATAGGTTTATGTCCGTAGATGCTGCTTAGTTTTGTTTGTGTAAATCCAATAAATTGTCTTTTGTCGATGAGTAAGAGCGCCCGCCGATGCGTGTTTTGCACAGCTAGTAAAACATGACAAATTGGACTTCGCACTTTGGTGTGAAACGTATATCGAACTCATATAATATATCTAATGTTTAAGGTTGATTAATGTTTGAGAACATATTAAAAGCTTAGCTGAAAATATGTGAAAACAGCAGAAATAATCAGAAAAGTTACGATGACGCTTGTAATCAAAACTCGAATAAAGATTTCGATTGAGTTATAAAAAACTCCTTGTCTATTTTGAACAGAGACCAGTTATGGACCTTGAAATATGGCTCAAAATCCATACAAACGTCTCTACTTTTGAGACAGCGTCCCCCAAAACCATATAAACTCTTAAAATTTTTCATGATTTCCGTGATACTCTTTAAAATGGACAAACATAGTGATTTTCATCTCAGCTTCTTTCAAATAGTAGATGCCATGACGGGATTTTACAGTTGTCACAAAACTGATGAAAAATTTTAAGAGTTTATATGGTTTTGGGGGACCGCTTATCTCAAAATTAGAGACGTTTGTATGGATTTTGATCCATATTTCAAGGTCCATAACTTGGTCTCTGTTCACCCTAAAAGCATCATACTTGGTCAAATGATCAATCTCGACTTGAATCTTTCATGTGGTGGTGTCAGTTTATCGATTGGTTAAATTTGAAAACTCGCCCCAGTTCCCTGTTGAATTTCGGAACGGCTATGCTCGTGAAGCAGTCTTATGAACAGGATCTCTCTCATAGAAGGATTGTGACGATCGAAGAGGGAAACGCTCGCTCGTTCCGAGTATCCGACAGCAAAAGCAAAGTTGAAAGAGATGCCTTCGAGTGGCTCTTGCATAAATTACAAATTCTTAGAGAGCAAATCCCCACAAGAATCAAACAAAATCAAATTTCTTCGGCAAGGCTTGAAAACTCAATTTCTCTCCCCTTTTGCATATAGCTAGCCCCTAGCAAGAATACAAACAGCCTGTGTTTTTTTCCTCGAAATAGTTTTGTCTTTCTGAGAAAAACAACTTTTTGATTTACCCTCCAGACTCAGTTTAGCGAGTCCCAACTGGGTTGAAAATCGACCATTTTCATTCGATTCGCATGTCGCAACCATCAAGCGCAGAAAAATTGTAATGCAACCAACTTATTGCATAACTTTTCCTTGTCCAAAACCCACAATTTCAAGAATATTGGATTAATCTAATAATTTTGCGGTGAATAAAACCAGAGTGTTCTCCAACCTTAACTTCGTCGGTCGGTGCGAAGAATTGTTATTTTGACCATGTGCCATATCACCGAATTTCCTAAGATTAAGGATTTTAATTGAGGAAGGATAGGTCTTTCGAAATATGTAAAGTTTAGTTTGGGCAAATGATTTGGCAGTCGTCAAAAAATTATTCAAAATCGCTTACCTAGACACAAAATCACGCCAGCAGTGTCGAGTGCGTGACCAGAGTATATTATCATTGTATCCGCAATCTACATACCAATATCACTTTGGTTCGAAACGTCAGCGTTACAAAGGTATAAATATGATAAACATGCTTACCCTCTTCGATTTGTAACATCCTGAATTTGGCAAACTGTTTCTTTCCCTGTATATTTTCAGCGACGTTTTCGACAAGGCCCACATCAGAATTTGAAGAAAAACAATAACTGCCAAGTGCATATGTATTCATTGTATGTATCACAATCTCTGCTATTTGTGTCCTTTGATTTAGCAAGCAGTAAACCGCTAAAGCGTTATTCAATTGCAATATGCGAGTTTCGAGTTTCCATTTTGAAGGCATTTGAAAGTTCTGGCTGTTGTTGATTTCAACGTGTAATTTGCATATTTATACCCGAGGCAAGCGCGCGCAACACCATTTGCACATAGGGACGAGGCTGGGGATTTCTGCGGACTACAGAACGGGAAGTGCCCTTCATCAGGTAAGAAAAAAAAATTCAAATACTTTAACTGGTCACGAGAACAGACTGTACAAGGAGAAAGTAAAGCGTCAGAGAAATCAAAACAAAAAACTGACCAGCAAAGCCCGAAGAAAATCGGAAATTGACCAGCAAAGCTGCGACTGACTCTGATGTTCTCCCGATGTCTTTTAGATCCTCGTTCTAAAATTCTAACATAACAAGAAAAAAAATATTTTTTTCCACGTTACACAGTTTACATTCATTACTTGCAAATGCTTAATGTTACATTGCCTACTTGCAATACACTATGTTACAAAACAAATAAAGAAGCCTAAGCCGTGTATTACACTGTGATAAAACACGATGCAGGGGCGTAGCCAGCATTTCTAGGAGGGGGGGGGGTTCCAAATTGTTTCCAACGAAAACGGTTGGTCTAAAATCCTTACATTACGTACATACAAGACTTTGGGGTTTACGCTACGCAAACAGAAGACGCCTTGGCTGCCGTTGAGCAAACACTGTTATCACTTCCTTGATATTTATGTCTCGGTGGTAATTGATGTTCATCAACGCCAGCCCAGACTCTCGCTCGCTTGACATGGTCGACCTCAGGCATGTTTTTAACCTTCTTAGTGCACTGAATGAACGCTCACATTCAGTTGACGTCATCGGCAATGTGCACAAAATGCGGATCAAGGTGTGGATGTTAGGAAAGAACTCTCGATCGCATGCTGCGAGTGTCTGAACTGCACAGGTGGGAAGGTCGGCATCCTCAGTGCTGCACCACTTTCTCTTCCATCGCAAGAGCTCAACAACCACATGAGGAGAAGGAAGGTTGTTCTCATAAATCTCCAGCGCTGCGTCAATGTCAGGATTTCTGTCTCCGACGGCTACCAGCTGAGAAAGAAGATTAAAGAGGCTGGACAAGACAGCATCATTAGTAGGATTGAAGTATGTTTTCATCTCTGATTGTAGATGGTCTAGAAGGGGAATAGCAACTGCCCTCTTATAGTAATCAGATGGTGTCTGGGCTGGCACATTGTCGCGATGCTACTGCTGATCGGTCCGGCGCGGGATGGAAGGTACAACACCTACATTTGCCGCGGTAGTGACCGCCAGATCGAACCGGATGTCTTCGATGTTGTCTCGGAGTTCCTGGAGATCGTCCGTGACATTATTACTGTTAGTGTATGCCTCGTAGACAGCTAGATCTCTAGAACAACACCAATGGATCGTCTACTAATTTCGCAGGCATTTTTGCACACACGTTCAATTTCAATTTTGTCAGTATACAAGATTTAAGAAATCTGCGAACTGAAATTTAACGCTATTTAATGATTTGCAATAGAGGAAGTATTTACCCTATGAGAATTCGGTGGTTTAGGGTTGAAACAGGAACACCAATTCGTGAGAACTCCGTAAATAATTTCATTCTTGGCAAGGCTAAGGGTCTTTTTAGAAACAGAATGATACCATTCTCCCAGTACGGCCCTCGCGCTTGGTTAATAAGATATATTTATCATATGGCTAGTGTTTGTAGCCGATATAACGCGCGCTCTGATTGGCCTGAGTCACGCCAGGGCATTATTCTCCCGTAATGCCCACGGGCCGATTACGGATTATGCAAATTAGGAAAGGAAAAAACACGAAAGGTTATCCAAAGCAAGAGCACATTTGCTCCATTTACATTGAAAATCGTTGTGATATAAGACGATGAGTGACGATTAAACATTCAGAGAGTTAATTATATTACCTTTTAAGGAAAAATGAAGTTACTTCGGCAAATTATGAACGAGTTAATTGGTCAGTAAGAATTGAAATGTTCATACATCAAAAAGCAAAACCACGAAAGTAAAGGGCAACTGCCAGTGAAATGAAAACATTTCAGCGGATATTGTCGTCAATAAACACAGCAAGCATAGTAGAAGTTTTGGACTTACCGGCTACTGTCCTTGACCACTTATTGGCAGAGTTTTTTTAAGATCTCGGAAAACGGATGGCGACAATTATGAACCTGACACCCTGTCAGGTTTCAGCGGGTTTGCAGCGAAGTATACATGAGAGAGTTCCTTTTCAAAGGCAGTGTCTCCCGGCCTTCACTGTTCTTTCACCATTCAAAGGCAATTGGTGGCACCAGAGCAGTACAGCAGTTAACATCGACAAATTCTCTTGCTGTACATGTAACGCAAGCCAGTTTAAACATCTTCAAAGAATATCAGATTTAAACAGCCGAGTGTTTTTTTTCCCGGTGTGGACATTCGCAGCATCTCTGAGCGCCAGTTCAAGATCTTTAACAGGCCAGTAATTATAAATCCAGGAACTCAGAAAGGCGAAGAGTTTTCATCGAAAGCGAAGACGAAGAGTAGTGCTGATTCCGTTCAAATTGTATACACGTACAAACGGTTCCCGACTTACAAACTTAGCGGAACGCCATTGAAGAAATGACTGGAGCAAAAACGTTGTTTGACAGTCAAGATATCATATCTGGTTAAGGTGAAAATATTTATGTTGCATTGTGCTTTAGTAAATCCGGATATTTTCGACTGAAGAGATTTAAATTAATTATCAATGCAGTGGAAATGTTTAGTCACGCATTCGACTACTTGCGTGATTTCGATTTTTCTGTACGATTTGAATAATGTTTTGACGACTGCTTATTTATTTGCCCAAACTAAACTTTACATAACCTGGAAGGCCTATCCTTATACAGTCAGAATCTGAAATATTTTGGAATTCCGAGATATGGCACTAGGTCAAAATGTCAATTCTTTTCACCAACCATCGAACTCCACGGCGGAGAACACTCTGCTTTTGTTAACCGCCAAATAATTAGATTAATACAATTTTCCTGTAATTGTGCTTTTTTGGACGAGAAAAGAGCTATGCAAAAAGTTGGTTGTATTACAACTTTCCTGCACTCAATAAATGCGACACGCGAATCATTTGAAAATTGTCGACTTTCAGCCCGGTTGGGACTCGCTAAATTGATGCCAGGACGTCAAATCGAAAATGTCGTTTTTCTCGGAAATACCGAAATATTTGATGAAAGAAAACACATGGCGTTTTTACCTTTACTGAGGCCTACTTATATGCGAAAGTAGGGTGAATTTAATTTTTCAAGTCTTACCGGACTATATTTGATTTTTTTGGGAGACATTTGCTCTTAAATAGCCTCATAGCCCTTAGGGATTCACGCCTAAAACACTTCCATGGTTAACATCAACAATACATACTGAACATACTCCAGGGTAATTAGCGAAACGTTACAAAATATATTTACTGGCAGCCACCTGAACAAGCAGCTACCATTCTCGGTCGATCCCAGAGACTTCTGCCTTTACTGTGCAAGACTAGAGATCTTGCCTCCAAGCTCTCGATTAGTGGAGCTAAGAAAACGCAAAAAAAAAACAGGTTACAAGAGATATTACGGGAGGGGGGGGAACTGTTTTTTCCCTCGCTTACCACTTCTTTTTTCCCGTTCTTTCACCCTCCCCATCCCTAACGAAGGACCTTGAAGAGCTCTTGAACAGGATTAAGTGATCCATAGTCATCGTATACAGCCGTTTTCAATTAAGGTTGTCAGTTACGAACGTGGAAAAGCTTACGCGACAATGTCGAAAGTTATTGTAGGTAATGGTACTTTTACGTTTGTTTGATTGAACCCCAAGGTGTTTCAGTGTGTTGAAAGGAAAAAGCTCAACACGTGTATTCGTTCTTTCTCGTTCCTTGTTACTGAATCACTTTGAAAACTCGATCAGTCAAGTCTAACTCTTAATTCCATAATACCAATCGGCATTGTCGCGTACGCTTTTATACTTTGTACGACAACCTTTATGAAA
>JAHPZR010051615.1:0-12528 GCA_019787425.1 Platygyra sinensis | reverse complement strand
CCCTCCCTCCTGGAACAATTCAATGATGTAAAAGGACTGAGAAACTGCTAAACAAGTGTACTTCTTATATTTGCTTCTTTTCGTTTTTTTTTTTCTTTTGCTATTGATGTTATTATGGTTGTTTTGTTAAAACCAGAAAAAGTTTTAGTTGTCATAATCCTGTTTTCCAAAGATGCAAGACTATATAAAATAAAACCATTATTATAAATGGAGAACTAACGGTTTGGTAGAAATTCTGCCAAAAAGTGTAGGTTATCGTGTGAATGCGAGTGCATTTAAGGATTTGTCATACGAGTGATATTTGAAAATTGTCTGAAAATTGCACGAGTCCTTAGCGCGAGTGTAATTTCAAAAACGTTTTCAAACATCACGAGTAGTGTAAATCCTTAATTGCTCGAGCTTTGAAAACGATTACTCATATTTATTGTATGACTGAAAAAACTGCGAACGCGACCGCGTTAATTTATACTGTAGTGCAAATTATAAATTAACAATGATAAATTTAAAAATGCTATAGTTGTAGTCGGGCATGATGATAAGAAATAGGAATTTGTTGTCACTGACTAAAAAAACTTTGTGTGAGGATGTTTCGGTTAAAACACTATTAACTTCTTCAGTAATAAAATGGCAGTTTTATTGCTTATTGCTGAAGAAGGTTATATAATATTTTAACCGAAACGTCCTCACACAAAATGTTTTAATCAGTGACAACAAAATTTTTATTTCTTAACGATAAATTTGTCTGCTCTCAGCCAATCACAATGAAGTATTTTTCTTAGTTATGTAATAAAGTTATTTCAGTATTGGTTCATTAACCCATCAATCACACGCAAAAAAAAAATAATTCTTTGTGTACTTAAGATTAATCTAAACATAGTTGATAAAGCGGAATGGTTAGGAAACCCGGCAAACATCAAAGGAGCAAACAAAGAGGCCAAGATTTAAGTTGGAAGGTCCACGACCCTGCAAAATCTTTTGTTTTGCGCTCATACACTGTGCATGAATTACGTAACCGACGTTTACATTGGTTAGTTCTTTAGCCGTACGGAGTAAACAACTATTCCTGGATTGTGTTTTGTGCAGGATCAAAACCACAAAAGAGAACGAAAACATACAACAAAGAACTTTGTCGAGTTTCATATCCATTCCCCTCTATTAACTATGTTCTGAAGGTATACCATAAAAGCCATATCTTCTGTCCTCGTTATAAAAATAAGGGGTGTCAAATGTTGGTACAGTGGCGATGATTGCTCCAGAGATCCAAACAATCGTGCAAATAACGTAAGTGCCTTTTAAAGTCAAACGGGAACAGGTAAAGGCGAAGACAATACTTATCAGACGGTCAGCGGTAATCACCGTCAGCATCAGTACCGAGACCTCGCTCGACAGCACTGACAAAGCACCGGCCACTTTACAGAGAGCTCCCGACCGCCATATTAGATCAAAGCTAAAGTATGAACCTAAAATAAAAGGATTTTCATAAGCATTAAAATTTAGTTTTCCTTCATTTCCTTTAGACAACCAAACTTTAATCCCTCCCTAGAGGGACTTAAGGACGTTCGCGCGAAATTTTTCCAGTCGATAGAATTTTTTTAATTTTTTACTGCAGGCAGATAACGAGTTACTTGTGCCAGAAATGCAAAAAAATTGGGGGTCACCGTCTTCGTTTCAGAGATAAAGCGTGTGGTAAACTATACTGATTTCGAAAAATTGTCGCATATCATTGAGCACGGTCTACAGGGGTTTATAGTTATTAATATCGAAGGTGGGTCAACGGAGGCAAACGTTCTTAGTCACATTTTGTAGAAGTGGGTCTGTTGCGTCAATAATTCCAAATTGTACTAACCTCTTTACACAAATTAACACTTTAAGAGGCATTTGAGACCGCCGCACAGATGCACGCAGAGCTACTAAGAACGGAATTCGATGGCGCATTTTGCCAAAAATTTAAACTTCTAGTCGATATCATTTATTCATTTTTTCCTTAAACGTAGAAAATCAGTAGAGAAAATGATCCATCGAAAGAAAAATTGGGGTCACCGAACGTCCAAGATCGTTAAATCCAGTCAAAGCTCTAGCAATGGCCATCTGCCTTATCATTTACTTATTTTATGACTTAGCGCGCGCGCTCATGGATGACGTGGCATGTGAATTTGCGTGCGCAGTAAGGATGCGCAGAAACAATTAGCGCGAACGTCCTTAAGGGGGCTCGAAAGGGTTTTTAGCTGCACGCGCGCGCGCAATCTACACACGCCATAACTAAGATGCACGCGTCAGCTGAATCAGTATTAAAATCAGCACACCGGAAGTTAATGCTGCGCAAAATCGCGCGAACCGGAAATAAAATCTGCGGAAAACATTCGTTTTTTGCTCGAAAGTTCGCTCGGTGACCCATCTTGATTTTTTGCATACACGCACCATTCGCGATGGCACTTCAGATATAAAAGTTTCGGGGAAAATTATCTAGTGGAATTTTCTGTAAGCCATAAAACGCGTTTTCTTTAAATATATTTATTTCTACTAGTCAAAATTTTCCATACTGTCTGAAAAGTAAAGAATTTAGGGAACTTTCCAACAAAGAAATAAAAATGGTAGGTCACCGAATTAGTTTCTCAGATAATTTACAAAACCTGAAATTTAGAGGACGCCTTTGTGGACCTCGTGCGTTGCCATGGTAACTGATATGACGTCACAAGTACCCTTAAAGTATAGCCCAACAATAGAGTTGCAAGGAGACATATAGTTTGCCCACACCATTAAACATCCTTCTTTGTAATCTTCCATCGTTTCACAAGCAATATAGCAACGAAATATACCCTTTCGAGCCTCCTTAAGTTAAATATTACTTTCAACTCTCTTCTAGAGAGATTAAAGTTAAATATTCTTGGGTTGCACAGTCACAAATTAAAAATATAATTCGAAACCCATTCAGTGAATAGACTCAAGAGATTATAACCCGATCTTCAAGTACATGTATTTGTCGAAATCTTTTTCACAAATTTACAGAGCCCAGTATGGAGCCACCATGTTTCTGTACCTCCAAGGGACACCAACATGGCGGCCGGAAAATGGAAAATGGAACTTACTTTGGCTATCTAGACCACTGATTATCTGACCTGATCAAGCAAACATTTAAGTAAGCACTTTACCTAATACCTTAACTTCTAAAAAGCTAAAAGTTTCGAGATAAGTATATATTTTTCGACAAACACGGTCATAGCTTTAGGTCACGCACCGCCATAACTCTGAAATTTAAAATGTGCCTGTTTTAGACGAAGCATGTTCTTGAGCTGAAAAGTTGTTCACAGATATAAATTTACCCCCTCTCATGCCTGATGAAGATAATAACTGTGGTGGCTCTTAAGTTTTGGATTTTAGAAAATGATAGCGTCAAGTGTAACCCAAGAATACAGTTGGTACATTTAGTCAAACCCAGATCTGGACTGTGCACACACTAAAACTAACTGAACTGTTTGACGTGGCTTAAAATATGTTCTTTAATTTTTGTTTGACTAATGTTTCCCTGACGACTGCACCGGGACAAGCCATGACAAACAGTAGCCTGATTGGTTTAAATTCGTCAGTAAACCAGCTCAGAGTGATTTTCTATATGGCCGAGTATATTGATAATTAACAACTATTCACCGAAGTGGAGGTGGCTAGGTGGATATTTACCGAGCCGCGATTAAAAGGTAATTGGCCAATGAAATATTACCTGCCCACTGCAGATCTTTAATGGCGATGATCATGAGATAAACTCCCATGAGGAAGTCAGACACAGCGAGATTTGTCAGGAGACAGGTTTGAACCGGGTGATCATCACGTCTAATCAGGCGCCATGCTATAACTGCCAGGTTACCAAGAACAGCCAGGATACCGAGTAACCAAATGCTCTGTCTGGGGCCTGGGGCCTCGATCATACGATTACAGCTTGACAAGGCACCTCCCTCCGTCTTCGGGTAGTCGCATTGTACGTCTTTAACATACAGTGTGGCATAGCAACACAAAGAGAAGCTGTCCAATTTCCTTAGATGGAAGTAAATGTAATATAAGCTGCAATCTTCGTATGCTACGCATGGTACTTTCGACTCTCTTCTCAGCGTTTGGAAACTTGGTCAAACACAGCCTCTCGTGTTTAATAAATTACTTTATATGCAGTCTACTAGAGTCCGAAATACCCAAAACATGATAAATGTATTTGAAGCATACTTACAAGATGTTAAGGCCTTTAAGATGTTCAAACGTCGTTAGAGGAATTTCTTTAAGTAAATTTTCCTGCAGATACCTACAAAGAAAAATTTGCTGCCTGTAATTGTTTTATAAGGCGTAAGACAAAACTGATGATTGTAATTGTTAGAAAATGAGTTCATATTAAAATACAGCGAAAAACTGCGTAACAGGTGTAATTCTTGCAGCCAGGCTTAAATTCTTTCTTCAGATATGGTTAACAGTTCTTTGAATCAGTTTTTTTCTGTTTGTGCGCGTGTGTGGTTCGGATTTGTTTGCTTTTCTTATTCTCTTTTTTATACATACTCGATACTGACCATTTTTCAAAGAGACCAGTACCAGATCTCAAATACCTTTTCCTATTCATGCATTAATTACAAAATATTATTGTCATTTTTATTGTTATTGCTATAGGTATTGCTATAGGTATTGCTGTTGCTGTTGCTGTCGCTGTCGTTGTCGCTGTTGCTGTGGCTGTTGCTGTTGCTGTTGTTGCTGTTGTTGGTAGTTGGGCCTTCTAGTGGACTTATGTCCGTTTGTCTTACAACATGCTTCGTGGCAAATTTGTAAATCAGTAAATACTTTCGCCATCTGATGTCTGTTGAAAGCGCTTGTATTTAGACATCGCCTGCATGGCCTGTGATATGCCCTTCGATTATTTTCTCTATCAGTTCGTTAAACTTCGTAAGGTGTTATACTCACAAGTTTTTAAGGTTCTCAAGCCCAATGAAAGCATTTTGATTTATAGCAGTAATCTTGTTGTTACTCAGATTTCTGGAGATAAATCAAGAAATATAATTTTAAAATATATATACTGAAAACAAATTAATGTTGTAAACAAATGGAACAGAGAATAAAGAAAGGAAATATGTAATCTATGCAAGACACCAAGATATAACTTACAGTGTTTTTAATCTTTTCAAGTCAAAGAAAATAAACCCGCGTAACTCGGAGATTTCGTTCTGAGAGAGGTCTCTATGAGCAATAAAGGTTAATTTTAAAAATTAAAATTCATTTTAACAGGTAATAAATAATTTATTTTACATTAAAGCGTTTGTGCTCTTGCTTGCGACTGGACTGGGCACTTTGTTCTCGCATACTCAAATTTTAAGAAAATTATTTACCATTTGATTCCCATACAGACACTGCATTTTTTTTCCCTACACAAGCTGTTTCCTAATTAGCCATTCATATTGCTCTGAAAACCGTGATACGTTCCATCAATCAATTTTTTATACTCAGGGTCCCGTTATTGTTATACCAAACACTCATTTCAAGTAGAGTAGCAGAATTATATTAGACTGAAAGACTGCCTCTTCCAGCAAAACGAATTTGTAAGGCTTTTCTGGTAACCTCTTAGAATATCGATCAATCGAAGCGAATTCCTTTTTTGTAAGGTCACTGGCCCTATACTTTCCACAAAAATATATTTTCTCCCGAATAGCCACCAATATAATTCGGTTATGTGGTCTCAAAATCGCATTTAATTTATGGCACCAGTAGAAAAGACAATTTGTGAAAATGAAATGTTTAGACTAAAAAATGAGTTATAGGTGCCTTATAATTAACTTACAGAGTTTCCAAGTTTTTCAAGTTGGCGAAGATCCTTTCAGGCAGCTGACTGATTCTGTTCCGAGAGAGGTCTCTTAAAATAGCCATACCATGTATCAGTAATGATTGTAGGTTGAAGTTTGCTCATTGCACATGTCTTGTTATACAAATGTACACTCCTTTCCTCCCACCCTCCGCCGTTCAGTGCGATACGTATGGGCAGGAGCCATAATCAGGGACGGAGACCGTAAGTCTTGGGATGCGCGTGGACCCATGCTTTGGGACAATTTTTCTATTTTTAGAACAAATTGCGCCATCCTGACGTCATATATCCGCGCTGATCCACGCACGTGTCTTGGCCTCTCGCGTGGATGTTGTCACGTTGTGTGATGAAATTGTGAGAGTTGCGAGATCCTCTTGCCGATTTTTCACAGCAATGGCAGGGAATAAGGCAGAGAAGAAGAAGCAGGGCTCTTCTATGTACGTTTATGCTCTGATTTAATGGAAAAGGTGTGTTTTTCAAGGTCGAAAATTTCTTTAATTTCGCGCTGTGAATGAATAAAATCCGCTCGCCGGCTAGTTGTACGTGTAAACTTTTGTGTTTGTTCTACAGAGTTCTGTAAGAACACTGTTTACTCCGGTATCGAGCTGTTAATTTGTGAGTTTGCCAAACAATGCTTAATCATAACCAAAACCTGTTTTTGATAGTTTCTTGTTGTTTCTGCTCGTTTGGCTAGTTTGCAAAAGTTTTTGTCTGACGCGTACGAGTAGTTCATTTGCATAGTGCAGCGCGTGCACTTTCAAGTCCGAGTCGGTGTTTTCAGATTGTCAAGCAAAATCGTGAAAGAGATTTGTTTCGTCGTCTTTTGTGCTGAGATACTACAACAATTCTCACTAACGTTCGCCAAAAGACTTCTAACATCATGTGTGTTTCTTCTTTCTTTCGCTGCGAAAATAAATAGACAAGGAGTTTTAACTCAATCGAAATCTTTATTCGAGTTTTGATTACAAGCGTCATCGTAACTTTTCTCATTATTTCTGCTGTTTTCACATATTTTCAGCTAAGCTTTTAATATGTTCTCAAACATTAATCAACCTTAAACATTAGAGATATTATATGAGTTCGATATACGTTTCACACCAAAGTGCGAAGTCCAATTTGTCATGTTTTACTAGCTGTGCAAAACACGCATCGGCGGGCGCTCTTACTCATCGACAACAGACCATTTATTGGATTTACACAAACAAAACTAAGCAGCATCTACGGACATAAACCTATTTTCAGTTATTGGGCCTAAATGCTGCTATATCCGGCTAGTTCTTTTTTCTTCTGTGTTATGGAAAAGCTGTTAATCTTCTTCATATGTGAAATTTAGATTGGAGTAATGTGAAGTTGTCGTAAAAGGAGCAGCGTAACTCAACTTGGTCAGAGATAAAAAGCGGGACATACCTAAATTAGGCACCGTCTTCACTCAGACTGGAGCAACTTACGGCGGAAATACTTAATCAAAATTCCAACAGCCATGAAGGCGTTGAGTGATGGGCCAAAAGGATCCAAAAGCATAAACGATCTCGGGAATTTCGGACGCCATTTCCCCTGCGCGACATCCGCGAAAATCCTCGCAGCAATGTGCGCGTGTGTCGCAGACGATGGCGCAATTTGTTCTAAAAATAGAAAAATTGTCCCATATCATGGCGCCAACCCCAATACTAGAAATGGCGCGCGCTTACGGTCTCCGTCCCCGATTATGGCTCCTGGTATGGGTTATTGACCAAGTGTGAGGTCAAGATGGCTGTATATTGGCCAAGTTTTTTTTTTTTTTTGCATGTTTATGGAAGTCGAGGTCCATAAACTCGCGAAAGAAGAACGAGGCCAATATCAAGCCATCTTCACCGAACAAACTTAGTCAATAAAGGATTTATTATATGGCTTTCGGCAGATTTTTTGCGGGACACAGCGGGAACTCCCGAGTGAGCAAGATAGTCTATCTTGCCCGCTCGGGTAGCCAATCACAACGCTCGATTTGCTTCATCTTGCCCACTCACGGAACTAGTCATTTTATAAATGAACTTTAAGATATATTGCTTGAAACAGTATAATTTCTTACGATTACAAAGATTAATTCTAATGAAGTGAGACTATCTTAATGTTCTGTTTCAATCAAGCACTTTAGACTATCATTACCCATAGTAATTGTCGACATTGCCGTTTCCCTGTTAGCCATTGTTGGAAGAGCTATCTTAATCCGACCACAAGTTTTTAATAACAGTCGTGGACTGATTCTCATCTCTCATTATTGAGAGAGTTTGCTCGGATATTTACCCGCAGAAATCATCCGTTCTGAGAACCGAATAGCATATAAAACTGGGGAGAATGCTTTTAGACGACTGCTCGCTTCTCGAAACAGATTATGTCCGCGGACAAATATCCAAGCGCATTTTCGGGCCAAACGGAGGCTATAGTTTATATATTTATGGGGATTAATAATGACGGACGAGGAAAGCTTTCTCATGACCCCTCGGCATTCATATTGGTGTTCCAAACAATGAACGGCGACCATGTTAGTATACCAAACCGATCCTGTGGGAGTTGAACTATTTTTTTTTTGAGCAAACTCTTTTTTGTTCAATAAATTTGTATGGCTGCAGGGTTCGTGAGTGAAAACGCTCTATTCCAAACCTGCGGTTGTATTAATAAAACTGTTCCAAGATTAAAGGGGGTAAGTTTCTAAAGAAACTATGGTGATGCGTCGGTGGGAGTATTACAGGAAAATTTGGTTTTATCAACTGAGTTTATAATATGATTTGGCCACCGTAAAGAGATTCGAAAGCTGACGTTTAGAGCGCTAGCCCTTCGTCGGAGCGAATCCCGCGAATCCGACGAAGGGCTAGCGCTCGAAACGTCAGCTTTCGAATCTCTTTACGGTGGCCAATTCACATTATCAACTCAGTTGATAAAACCAAAATGTTCCAAGATTAGACAGGCGTAAAACATCCAATCAGAGTTATCAATCCCCCCAATAATCCAATAACAGAATCTATAATATTGTTGAAGACCTTTTTCTGATTACATTTAACCAGCTTGAATGTAAAACTCAGTAATTAGTGATAATCGTAGCTCTTTGGTTTATACATTTAATAGAACAACCATTTTTTGCGAGTTTAAGTTCAAGATTTGGTAATTTATTATCCATTCATAGTTATCAAATAACTAAGCATGTTTTTTTCGCAAATGGAGGCAACTGTTTAAATAGTCACTGGACCAAAGTAGTATGTTAACATTAAAGACGTAGTATTGACGTATTGAAATTTTTAATTGCAAGTTGCAAATATTTCAACAAGTTTATCAAACACTGGAAAAGAAATAAGCCCTGTTTTTTTTTTGTTAGCATTTTACGTTTTCGCAAAATTCTTTCCAAGAATCGGGGAGAATGTCTAGATTGCTGAAGTGGCTGTTTACTTTTTGTCTGGTTAACATTTAAACAGCTTGTAAAACTTAAAGTAGTTATTTAAATTTGTAGCTGAAACATTGGCTCTGGAGTCCAGAAATTGAACTGCTTTTCAGCATCCTAAAAGAAGATTGAAGGCCTCTTAAAAGTTCAGGATTGTGGTGAAATTTTATTCACATTTATGATGCGATCAGCGTGGTATGAATTCTTATCGACAACGGTAAATTAGCCAATCAGATTGCGAGATTAGCAGTCATTGTGGTAAAATTATAATTTCCGCATGGACGAAGTACGAGACAATGCTCAGCAAAGGAAGAAATCAACTTAAAAAAAGAAACATACAGCAAACATACAGCAATGTTCAAAGTTTTCAGTGGAAATTTAACTGCAATAAATCTGTTCACAACTACTATCAGTTCACAGTGCCTTCAAGTTTGGAGTCCTATGAAAGTTGTAACCACAAGAAGATTCCCTGTGATTGCTATAAAGCTGAACGTGGATAAAGCGACCGTGAATTAATGCTGGAGAGACGCCAGATGCCGAACATTTTGCTTGGTTCATGCTGTCACCTTCAGAAGAGTCACTCATCTTTTCAAATAGCGCCTCCGTTACTTCCACACTTTATGCAGACGAGATGAGTAACTTTCAGACTACGCTAAGGGCGCGTTCGTTTGGGATCAATCCGGAATAAGAATAATTGGAATAATGCGAGTAAGCGTTTGTTTGGGAGCTCTTCTCATTCCGGAATACCTGGATTTCCATTCCGGCTATTCTACTACCAGGAGCAGAATAGGCAGAATATATTCCGGAATATATTCTTTTTCCAAAATATCTCAAACGAACGCGCCCTAAATTAAGTCGCTGAAACATTTGGTGGTAAAATGGCAAAATCTGTATATGACGCAAGTGGCTCATCAGGCCGGAGCGTATCACCTGTCAATCAACACCTCTAGGAGAACTTACGCTTATGTGGGTGACAATTTATTGTTAACTTTGTCATCTTGCTAATTAAAAAAAACTGAGCACCATTTGGAACTGCGAAATAAGAATTGCCAAATACGAGTCTAAAGAAGCTTTGTTATTTAAATAATGCATGTTAACAGAACAGCCACCGGCAAAATACGCTTTGCATTCGGAATAAATATGTTTCATTATTATCGGCAACACGCATTGGTGAATTATCTATTGTGTTCACTTAATTTTTTTTAAAAAAATTTGTACTTCGCGTCTCTTTGTTTAGCTATACTTGTCCACGCCAAACTGAGGTAAGGCAATGAAGCACAGCAGAAACAGCACAGCATTTTGAGGACAACCTCATGGTAGTATAAATCTTTTCTGTCTGTCTTTTTTCGACAGTACACCACAATTAGGATCTGTCTGTTCCTGATATTTAACTGACTAGACCTTTCTTTTGCTAAGAAGCACTGAAGGGTTTGGATAAAGGATATAAAGTTGACGTTAATACTGACTATGGATTAAAAGACATAATAATACTATTACTTAATTTCGTTGAGAAGACACCACACCTTACATTCATTATTCTAGAGCAAAAATATTAAAAGACAGAAAAACTGGAGCACATTTTCTCGACGCAGGAGCCCCCGATGGGGCTCAATATGTATCACACAAGAGAAGGAAAGCAAACAATTCATTTCGACGCTTAATGTTTTACTTGAGGGGAATATATGAAATACATAGCTGAAAAAAAACATGAATTACTGCTTCCTATGCGAATGAAACCCGTATACTGGTGCATGTGTAAAGGACGATTACTCCACCACGTCACATGCATCTAAAATACTCAAACGTTGTATATATTGTTAGGACAGCAGGCTTAAGTAAGCCAGCAAAGTCGTGCTGGTTCCAGCTGATCCTAAGTCTTTACTGTGCTTGTTCAAATGAAGGTCAGACGATTTACCCACAAAGTGAATTGTCTGATACCCTTAGCTATATTTCATAAATTGTTTTATTATATAAACACCAGTGAAATACCAGGTGAGCTTTCGCGCGTAAACATGATATCTTCACACGTGAAGATAACATGATATCTTCACACGTGAAGATAACATGATCACCATTACTTTAGCAACATAATCTCTTAGAAAGAACTCAGATGTGTTGCTGTATGATCGAAACATCATCGGTTCTTCCTCGGGAATCTTCGGTTATATTCGGAAATCTTTGGTTATCTTCGGCAATCTTCGGAAAATGTTCGGAGAATGTTCGAAAACGTTAAACACTCGAAGATAAAATTCGTATCCACGCGCAGCCATGTAATATCCTCTATTTCAGTTGCTCATAGCCGCTTGGATTTTGGGTGTGCTTTTCCTTGAGTGCTTTCGAAATGTTATTATTATTATTATTATTATTATGTACGTGACAGTTTGTGTTTACATTCTCATGACAATTGCATGATGGCCTACGGCTATCACTCGAAATTTGCATAAAATTTAAAGAAAAGCTTATTAAAAGAACAAAAATATATAAAACGAAACAAAATGAAAATAAATTACTTTGAAAATCTGAGGTAAAAAACCCACATTTAGCAAAAAAAAATGAAATTAAAATTGAAACAAAACCCAATTGCATGAACATAAATTGAAACAGAAATAAAATTTAAAAACTTATAACAAGATTTTTATAATTTTTTTTAATTTGAGGCAAATTTCTAATTATAGTTGTCTATGCAATGCAGGTGCAGTTTGAGGAAGTAGTTCATCTATGAGCCCAATTGAAACAGCTGCTAAAATGTATATGCATTTGCATCGGACATGGAACATTAGAACAATATCTGACAAACGTCCTACACTAAGCCTGCACAGATAGTTACTATGGAAAGTTTGTTGTCGATTTATCAAGCATGCACTTGAATCTTTTAAGAATATTTTCCGCCTTTGACCCGAGAAGTCTACGCGAAACCGAACCTGCTTTTATTAAAATGACAATTTACATTTTACTCAACAATTCCCTTAAAGTTATGCCAGGTTTTCAGCTCTTTCGATCACGATGATGAGGTGTTAATACACAATCTATTTTGAAGCTCCACGTTTTCTTCCATAGGTGAAACACTTCCTGTATGACATTTACGACACATCGGCGAGCATATAACGTCTTTTACAGCTGCCCGATAGTTTGAACTGAATGCAATCAAGACAAACGGATTTAACGCTGTACTAAGCAGTGGAAATATGTAATAGAATAAACCCACAAGTAAGAGACATTTATCCTTCATAAATATCGATGGATATAGCATTTTTAGAAACAAGTAAGCATAAAGAGGTGTCCAGCAAGTGAAAAATCC